>PISX010004371.1:0-122439 GCA_004024625.1 Mellivora capensis
GATATCAATTTTCTGAAAGATTATACAAGAAACCCTTAATTTTGGTAAAATTAAAATCAAGTAGGGGACACCTGGGTGGCTCAGTGGATTAAGCATCTGCCTTCGGTTCAGGTCATGACCCCAGGGTCCTGGAATAGAGTCCTGCGTTGGGCTCCCTGCTCAGCGGGGAGTCTGCTTCTCCCTCTGCCTGCCACTTCCCTTGCTTGTGTGCTCTCTCTCTCTCTCTTCATCTCTCTAACAAATAAATACATTTTTTAAAATCTTAAAATCAAGCAGGATTGAAAGATGGAATAATTCAAGGAAATTTATTTTTCAAGAGCTTATATAACTTTTATAATTATAAAAGTCCTGCTTTGGAAAATTACAAATGTCTTTAAGTCATGTATTATCAGATCTCTCAAAACCAGGAAAAACTTAATGTCTATTGTGCCCACTAACCACCTCTGAGCCATTATACTAAAGAAATAAGAAAGCCTACCCTCTAGGAGTCTACAATTTTGTTGGGGAGGTAAGGCTTGCAAATAAATCAATTTAGGAAAAAAATCCTAGACAGCCTACTCTAAAGTTCCAGGTTGACTGTAATCAAATGCAAAAAGTGGCAGTTGTTTGAAAGGCATGATCAGTATTTGGGAAGCAGTGGGTGGGATAGTAATACAGATCTAATTTATAGGTCTAAAGAAGAGAGAAGGCAGGGTGCCTGGGTGGCTCAGTTGGTTAAGCATCGACTCTTACCTCAGCTCGGGTCTTAATCTCAGAGTCCTGAGTTCAAGCCCCATGTTGGGCTCCACAGGGCATGGAGCCTACTTGAAGAGGAAGGAGGAGGATAAGAAGAAGAGAAAAAGGTATTCTTGAGACAGTGTCTCAAAAGAGTAGAGACCTGGAAGTGGGAGTAACCAGGGTGTGAGTGAAGGTTGGGGTCACAGCTGAAAGCAGAAAGAGGAGCTTGGCAGGAACAATACATGGGCATCTGACTGGATCTGCTTATGCACGCAAGTCTTGCCCTAGAGTCCAGGGTCTAAGAAGAGAAGAATTTCCCCATTTCAGCTCAGTAGTAGGAGACAGAGCCTTACCTCACATCTACCTTGGAATTACTTCCCAGTAGTAAAGATGTGTAGATACTGTTCAAAACAACAGAAGTCCACTTTAATAAGAACTGACCAAAAATAAAGGGATTGTTTTTTGAGGTTGTATAGTAGGCTGAATGATGGTCCCCCAAAAGATAAGGCCATGTCCTAACCACCGGAATCTGTGAATTTGTCCCCTTATTTGGAAAAAGGGTCTTTGAAGATGTCCTTAAGTTAGAGATCTTGAGACAAGGAGTTTGTTCTGAAATATCTGGTTGATTCCTGAATATAATTACAAGTGTCCTTTTAAGAGACACAGAGAGGGAATGATGATGTGAAAGCAGAGGCAGAGATTGGGGTGATGTGGCCACAAGCCAAGGAAGCCAGCACCCACCAGAAACTAGCAGAGGCAAGGAATGGCTTCTCCCCTAGAGTCTCTGTAGAGAGCACGGTTTTGCTGAACACCTGCAAGTTTCTGGCCTCCAGAACTATGAGATAATAAATTAGTGGTTTTTAAGTCACTAAACGTGTGGAAATTTGTTACAGCAGCTCTAGGAAATTAAAACACAGGTGGTGAGCTTCCCATTGCTAGAAGTATTTAACAGGCTGGATTCTGCTTCTGAGAGCAATGTTGTGGAGACAATCCTTGCTCAGGGCAGGAGGCTGAGTCCAATGATATTTCATGTTGTTTTCAATTCTAGGGTTCTGCACTTGTGACTTTCACCTAGCTACTAGCCCACCAAAATCATAGCTTCATGCTGCTGCTTACTCTATCATTTCTATGCCATTAGGCTTAATGGCTAGAACATTAACATTAGGCTACTGATAGATGATTGGAAATTGTATTTCCCAAGTTGTAAAAAGACAAACTTGATCTATTACTCACACCCTCTCTTTCTTTTCCTTTTCTCTCTTTTTTTTTTTTTTTTGTGTGTGTGTGACACAAAAGGTTGAATCAACTAACATGAAAAAATTAGCTTTTCCGATTATGCAGCTGTCATTTTTCATGCTACTTGGGACTATTTGCTGGAAAAATAAATGCAGCTGGGCTGCTACATTTGTTACCAAATCATTGGAAATTCCCTTATTGCACTTTGAATCATCCTAAGACACACTTATTTTTAGCCATTTTCCTGATGTTGTCATAAATCAGGGCTCATCTCTACATCCTTGTGACTCATGTCTCATCTGCATAAATAAATATTGAGAAGTGGTGAGTAAAAATTTCTTTTTCTTTTTAAATAAGGAACTTAAACAGATGACAAGACATTCTGAATATCTGGAAGTGAAAGCCCATTGTACTAAATCTGCTCTGATTTTATTCTTCTGCTCTTTCTCCAAGGATTAAAAGTCAGTGATTACATAGAATCCTTTGGACGGCTTTCTGGGTATTTTTAACAGATTTAATTTTTTATATCCCTATTTTGGATAACATCTGACTATTTTTCCTGGACATAACCTACTTACAGCTGAGTATTACATATTTACGTGTGTTATGGAACATTTGGTTACAGATATAACCTTAGTGTTAGCGGACATGTATAAGCCCTATATATACTGGATTTTGTATGTAAAATTAATTGTAATCACCAGTAGATACCAATGCGGTGACATTTGAAGCTCTCTTGGCTTTATTATAATCTTATCTGCTCCTAGTCTTAATCCTATTTTTCTCCATTGTCCTTTCATATTCTCCTTCACTCACTGCCCTTTCCAAGGAGCACACAATGTAGAGGGAGAGGCAGAGGCTGGGTCAGATTTGGATTTTTTTTTAATTTCATTTTATTTCATCATGATAAATATATCCTTTATCCCTATCCCTATTTCCCCCAACCCCCACCCCATCTCCCCTCTGGTAACTATCATTTTGTTTTCTATAGTCCGGAGCCTGTTTCTTGGTTTGTCTCTCTCTCTCTCACTTTTTTCCCCTTTGCTCATCTGTTTAGTTTCTTAAATTCCACGTATGAGATCATACGGTATTTGTCTTTCTCTGACTGACTTATTATATTTAACATGTCCATCCATGTTTATTTATATTTATATTTATATAAATTATGTTATATTTAACTAGGTCCATCCATGTTGTTGCAAATGGCAAGATTTCGTTCTTCTGTTATGGCTGAATGGTATTCCACTGTATATATATACCACATCATTTTTATCCATTCATCAATTGATGAACACTCAGGATGCTTCCTGTCGGGGGGCGGGGGAGGAGGCCCGTATCACCTCTGAGTTAGTGTTTTTGTATTCTTTGGGTAAATACCCAGTAGAATGATTACTAGATCATAAGGTAGTTCTATTTTTAACTTTTTGAGGAATTTCCATACTGTTTTCCACAGCGGCTGCCCCAGTTTCCATTCCTACCGGTAGGGCAAGAGGGTTCCTTTTTCTCCACATCCTCGCCAACACTTTCTGTTTCTTGGGGTGTTAATGTTGGCCATTCTGACAAGTGTGAGGTGATTTTATTGTGCAAATAAAGGGGATTATTGAAGGCTTTTGAGTACAGGAAAGATTTGCTCCCTGAGAAGCTCAGAATGATCTGAATGGAAGGTTAAATTGGAGGGAAAAGAGCTGGTCCCTTGTCATTCTTCTGCTTAGGCAGCAAGTTTGGAAAATGGTATTTGGAAGGGTGATGGGGAAGGAGAAAATCAATGGAGTTATGACAAAAAAAAAAAATGGGACTCGATTATACCTGGGAGGTGGAGGAGGACAGCAAGAAAGGCTGTCCTGTGTCGCCTCAGAGTCTGTCTTGCCACCTAATTTCAGATGTGATCATTCCGGAATTCAGGAGCTGCCTGTCTTGATACTCGAATAATGAGAAAAAGTCCAGTAATATACTTGCAAATCCACACAACTTGAAACTCCATTTGAATTGAATCCAAGTTGTTCAAAACAAACTCCTAAAAATCAAATGACAGCTTCGCCGCCGCCCTCCTTGGTACGGTTTGTAAGCAGGATAAGCAAACTTTCAACCATCTGTTGTTTTCCTAGCTTGCTAGAGCCGACTCTAGAACTTACTCCCTGTGCAGTCACTTATTGCTTTATTAATTTTTAGCCCAGGGTAAAGACATGTTCTATGGTGTGTGTATATGGATTAGTGAATCTGGGGTGTGGGGAGGAAGCGTCTAGGGTGAGGTTTCAAGTCTGCTTTCCCGGGTCCTGGTACAAAGCACAGGGGCTGTCCTCCAGCCCAGCCCGCCTGCCCCACCCTCCCTACCAACTACAGTTGTCTTTTATTTGCAGCACTTGAGGAAGCCATTCCTAAATGCCTTTTATCGCAGGCTGAATGGAGTCTGACCACTTAGCTTCCACATGGCCACATCCCTTCCATCTTCTCCTTTTACAAGGGCGTGCTCTCCCCAGCTATCTCTCTGCAGTTCTGTGCCCCTTACTTCCTGGGAGAAATGAAGGCTACACAGCCTGTGATCCCAATGGCACTTACCACGCCCACTGCTGGGGAGGAGATGCTGGACAGTTCGTCAGTTTCGTTGGGCCCAATACTAAACCTTTGGGGACCCCAAATGATCTTTTCAAAAATTACTGGACATGGAGATTTGCCAGTGCCCCAGCCCCAGGTCCCTTCACGGCTTCTCAGTTCCTCCAGGGAGCTCCAAAGTAGAAAATGAGAGTGAGCCCATGCAGGGTCCCTCCACGTGGCTCCGCTTGCCCAGGGGCTGTGATTCTGATGGGAATGACCCCGGCGTTTCTGCACAGGGGCCTCCGCCGGCTGTCTTCATGTGGTTGCACAGCCCCAGGCTGTTTCTGGGCTTCAGACTGTTTCCAGCACTTTGGGTTTGGACACCGGGTCATCTAGCTTCTCCCCTCGCTCTAACAGAGGCTCCGTGGTGTTGTGCAGACACCTCCAGCTCAGCCCACGCCTTGGACATGGGGTCAGTTTCTCCAAGGTTCTGGGATCTCGTGAGGTGGCCGTGTAGGTCGGTAGCAGGGGATCCGACTGGCCGCTCTCTCTTGTCGACCTGCTTGGAGAATTCATCTAGTGCCTTCTCTGGCAAGGCCAAAGGCCCCTGGGATGGATATTCACTGTCTATTATAACCATTTCTGCAAGACTCTCGTGCCACACATAGAGGGCACAGATAGTCTCCTGAGCATTGAACCTCTGAAAGAAGCTGAAGGAGAACATGTCGTCTATGGCTTTGAGCACACCGCCTTGGGCTTCTCTTTGCACAGGATGCTGAGACCTAACAGCTTCATGGAGCCACGCCCTTGGGCGGCCAGGGGAGACCCGCCTGGCTGCCGCCTCTCCCCCATCGCCCCACCCCACCCACCCAGGCCCCGGGGACAGCTCACAAGAAGAGCTGGGCTGTCCTCCTGGGAAGTCCTGCTGGCTACTGACAGGCTGGACACCGGCTTCCTCTTGAGGAGGTTGTTCTGAAACTAGATCAAGGAACCAGCAAGAAACCGAATAGGAGTCCTTTGCCAAGAGCAAGAGACAGAGGTTCTAGTGTTGCTTTTGCCATTAACTAGCTCCATGACCCAGGAAAGACATCTGAGCTTCAGTTTCCTGGAAAATAAAAGCTACATTAAACCAATAGTTGTCACCTCAGAGGGATGGAAGATATTATGACCACTTAGAAGGCTAGGTTTATGGGTTTAACACTCATGCCTGACACCAAGCTTCTAGGAATGTTAAGAGTTTAGGAGTGAGGAAACCAAGAAACTGGGGTAGTTTTGTTTTTTTTTTTAAGTTCTGGAGATGCTTTTGATAGAAATCATCTCCAACTTCATCCCCACCACTTCCTGGTACTCTCTGGATTAGATTCATATCTAGGATCTCTTTTGTCTCTAACATTAAATGACTTACTCAAAAGACAAAAAAAAATTATGGAAATGTAAACTAAGGCAACAATGATACCAGTACACATCTACTAGAGAGGCCAAAATCTAAAACCCTAACAACACCAAATGCTGGCAAGGACATGGAGGAAAAGGAACTCTCATTCACTGCTGGGAGGAGTGTAAAATGGTACCAATGCTTTGAAGACAATTGGGCAGTTTCTTACAAAACTGAACATACTGTTACCATGTGATCCAGAAATCATGCTCCTTGATATTTACCCAGAGTAAATGAAAACCTATGTCCACACAAAAATCTGCACATGGTTAGCAGCTTTATTCATAATTGCTAAAACATGGAAACAGTGAAGATGTCCTTCGGTAGGTGAGTGGTAAATAAACAGTGGCATGTCCAGACAACGTAATATTATTCAGCACTAGAAGGGAATGAGTTACAAGCCATGAAAAGACATGAAGGAACCTTAAATACATGTTACTAAGTGAGAGACACAGACCTGAAAAGGGTTCATACTGTATGATTCTAACTATATAACAATCTGGAAAAGGCAAAACTATGTAGACAGTAAAATGATCATTGGTTGCAAGGGTTTATAAGGGAGGCATAAATATATGGAAGACAGGGTTATTAGGAAGGTGAAACTACTCTGTACGATGCTATAATGAGAGATACATGTCATCATTCATTTGTTCAAACCCATTGAATGCACAACATGAGGAGTAAACCCTAACATGAACTGTGGACCTAGGGTGATCACAATGTGTCAATGTAGCTTCAGTTGTAAAAAAATGCACACCCTGGAGGAGGATGTTGATAATGGGGGGCATGCATGTGTGGGACCAAGGGGCATATAAGAAATGTCTGTACCTTTCACTCAATTTTTCCATGAACCTAAAACTGCTCTAAAAAATAAAGCCAAGGAAATAAATAGAGTATCATGTTCAGGACCAATGTGATGGCTTGCTTCTGAAGCCAAGTACCTTTCATCTTGAGGTAACACAATTGAAGAAAGTGTAGTCTGAATGTGAAATGCTTTATTATCTAAGTGAACTGAGAGAGAAGCACCATGGGAAGGAAAGGAAGGAGTCTTACCTTGTAATGAAAAAACGTTTACCTGGATAATTAATGACAACTCAACTATTAGTAAGACAATTCATGTGTGATTTTTTAGAATTCAATATTTTTTGAGTGTGTAATTTTAAATGATAGGGTTTTTCTCATTATCCTACCATGTAATTTGGCAAGTAAACACACACACAAACACTAACAGACAATTATCTATTAAAGTATTTTAATGATATTATTCTGCAATGATTTCCCGTTGGAAACATTCAAGACATTGCATTAGACTTTCAAATGAGGTAACGTCACATCTCTTCCTACTTCTACACTTTGGTTGCATTCTAGGTCTATCCTAAAAACCGAGAGGGTAAACCTAAGGATAGTTTTTAGAAGAATTCTTTGTGATAATCTGTGAATTCTATATCCCTTCTTTTCTTCCCACCTACCCAAATAACAGTCTCTCCTCACAGATTCCTAAGGGCATTGTAAAGTAAAAAAGGCTGTCCTTGAAAACAGACTACCCATATGAAAATCAGAATGGAAAACCAATCCTTAACATTGCCATCTCATCTTTTGTCAAGCACTAGATAAGGCATTAGGAAAAGAAAGTCAAACAATGTATAGTCTTAACTCTGAAGATGTATATATTTTAGTAGAAACAGCAGCAAAGCAAATCATTTCAGTGTGGGATAGCTGTCTTCAGGTGGTACCATGGAAGCACAGAGAAGAAATTTCTAAATTAGGTTAAGAGATAAAAGAGGATCTCTTTGAAGAAGTGATGCTCATATGTTTGAACCATGTTGTAGAAGTTAGACAAGAAGGGGAAAAAAAGAAGAGAATGAAGAAAGTTTTAACAGAAAGAAATAGCGTGACCCAGTTTCCATACCAGAGAAAATTGGGGGAAAGGAACAAATAAAGCTAGGGAAAGAGACAGGACACTTCCGAAAGACACACAAAAGCCATGAGGCCTAGGCTAAGGAATCTGAACTTTATTCATCGGGCTATGGAGAACTGTCAAAGGATTTTTATATACATGAATGACATGATAGGGCAAGCATTTTATAGCAGTCATTCTGACAGCATTCTGAATAATAGTTTAAAAGACAGGCAAGGATATTAATTAGGTGGTTAATGCAATCATTCAGGCGCACAGGGTGAGATCCTAACCTAAAGTGATGATGTTAAGATGGAAGAGGTAGGTGGCTAAACTCTTCGAGGTAGAATTCCAAACACTGTGTGACTCACTCACTGCAGGAGGTGAGGGAGAGGGAAAAGGTGAGGACGTCAAATGGGTTTCTGGCTGTGTCATTGATTGAGATAGAAAATTCAAAGGTAACCAATTTTCTGAAGGACTCTTTGAAAATGTTAAGTTTGCGGCATATGTATATATACACACACACAGTTAGGCAAATAACATATTCTGAGCAAAAGTTGGGAGAATACATCCTAAGTTGAATAGGAGTTATCTCTATTTGGTAGATTTAGGGATTGGATTTCCTTTTTCCTTCCTATGTTTTGCCTATTTTCTAAGTTGTATGTAATGAATATGTATTACTTTTAATACTAAAATAAGAACTAATAAGAAAAAAAAGAAAGGTCAAGGAGCACCTGGGTGGCTCAGCATGTTGGGTATCTGCATTTGGCTCAGGTTGTGATCTCGGCGTCCTGTGATCTCCAGCCCTATGTTGGGTTCCCTGCTCAGCAGAAGTCTGCTTCTCCCTCCCCCACCCCTACCCCCACTCTTACTCACTCTCTCTCTCTCAAATAAGTAAATAAAATCTTTTCAAAGAGAGATAGAGGGGGAAAAAAGGTCAACGTAGCCAAGAGTACCACAGAGCCTTAAACTCATAGCAAGGAAGTATCTATGAGTTCGGCAATATGGAAGTCATTTGATGATTTTACTAGAAGTCTTTTTCCATGGACAGAGTTGTACATGAGCTCAGAGGAAATATAAATAGAAAGCATGGGGGAGGAGTGTCTGAGTGGCTCAGTTAGTCATCTAGCTCTTGATTTTGGCTCAGGTGGAGATCTCAAGGCCCTGGGATCGAGCCCCGCTTCAGGCTCCACACTCAGCAGGGAGTCTGCTTGAGGATTCTCTCCTTCTTCGTCTGGTTCTCCCCCACCCACTTATATACTCTCTTTCTCTCTAAAATTAAATAAATAAATCTTAAAAAAAAAAAAAAGGAAAAAAGCACAGAAGCTGTTTTCAAAAGATTGACTCTAAAAGGAAGCAGAAATATGGTTGGAAACATATGAAGATATCAGTTCAAAAGAATGTCTAAAGATGGACTTATGTCAGTGTGTTTACAGCTGACAGAAAAAGCCAATACAGAATCAGAAGTACAAAACAGGGACCGGATGACTATTGAAGCACCAACTCTAGAGAGACAGTTAGACATTGAATTCAAATTTCAGTGAAGAGCCTTAGACTCAAAAAGAATTCAGCTAAAATAAGAGGAAATGAGGAAAGGATGGTAGAAATAGAAATAAAGGGACAAGAATTAAACACATGCATTAGCCTCAAATTCTTTCCCAAATCCTATTTAGATAGCAGTAAAGCTAATTAATACATGGAAAGTATAAAAATACAAAAGGAATGTAAACATCAGCAGTGTAGTTTTAAAAATTGAAAAGGGGATGGGTGAGTGGTAACTGGCTTAGCAGACCAGGGAAAGTAGAGAAAGCTAGAAAGTAATAACCCAATATACTTCTCCCCTACTGCAGAAGACTCAAGAATTGGAGGGACCTTCTTGCAGAATGCTGGCGGCACAGGGCATTCCTCCAGGCAAGAGTCTGGAAGAGCTTTCCCTGGGAAATCTGGCCCATCCACAAGAAAAAAACAGATACTGACACTGGGGATTCTGCAAGAAAACAGCCAGCCAGATCACCAGACAGTGAAGCCCACTATCAATAAAATCCAACCAGCGGCACAGAGATGCCCAAAAAGAACACTGGAAAACAAACTTAAAATTTAAATTATACCAATCAGAATGGAAAACTCAAAAGAAGGATTGGAAGAGAAGGTGAAGAAATCTAGAAATCAGAAGAAATCTTAGAAGAACAGAGAAAACATGAAAGAAAAGAAAAAATAAGAGAACAACTTAAAAGAGACATTATCTATATAAAAAGAGTTCCAGAAAGGGAGAATAAAGAAAGCAAATGGAATGGAGAAAATCAAATGAATAAAACAAGAAAATTTCCCCAAAGCTGAAGGATATGAGTTTCCAGATTAGAAAGACCCAGCAAGTGCCAAGTTCAGTGAATGAAAATAGAACTACACCGGTACATTTCATTGGTAAATTCAAAGAAGGAGGGGGTGATGAGGGAGAGAAAGGCTTTTTTTTTTTTTTTTTTTTCCACAATGCAAAGGAAAAACAAGTCACATAAGAAGGATTAGGGTTTTGAGTGGTTTGGGACTTTTCAACAGCAATGTTGGAAACCAAAAGACACGGAAAGTGGCTTCCAAATTCGAAGGAAAAATCATTTCCAGCCAAGAATCGAAACCTGGCTAACCTACCAAGTACATGTGAGAATAACAACATTCTCAGACATGCAAAATCTCAAAAAGATGATGGTTGCTGAGCCCACAGAGTAATGAACCCAGCCAGCCTGGAACAGGGCAGGGGCTCCATGAAGAGACTTTGGCAAGCAGAGGAAATTAACTTGAAGACTTAAAGGGATGGAAAGGAAATTTACATCACTGGGAAGGGCCTGGGGGAAACCCAGGTTATCAGTCCTAAAAACACAAAGAGATGTGTGTTTTAATTGCCTCCCATTTATCTCTTGGGTGAGGATGAGTTCCCATCCTAAGGTTATGGGATGGCTGAACACACCACCCCGGACACTGGGCAGAGAGACTGACAGCAGTTTATTAATATCAAATACACCCTGGGGGAGGAGGATCGCCCTGCCAGGCAGGCCCACACAGAGGCTGCGCTCTGGGACCTCTGGGACGGAATGAATCAGCAGGGACTGTGGGAGGCCTTCTTTGCAGTATCAAGAGAGCAAAGTGACGCCTCCTTCCCCACAAGATGATGTGTTCAGTTTTTTTTAAATAATTCCAAGGGCTAGCAGGGCACTGAAATTCATTACTCAGGGATAAGCAGGAGCAGTGCCTGGTCCCCTTGATAAGGAGAGTTGTTTAGCTGGGGGACCTTGGGCAGGAGAGCCGAGTGGGGAAGGGGGGCATGCGGCGAAGCCATCTGACGCCTCTTGGTTTCGCCAGATGTCAAGGCAGCACACAATACTAGGCTTTAATGATAGACCTTACAGCCCAGCATTCAGGAAAGGGAAAGTATTTGTAAGCCACCTGTGGCTTAGTCGTGTTTGGCATTTACATTTTATTATATATAAATGAACATAACCTGTAGCTGAATGGGGTAGGACAACGCGGCATATGTGCTCAGGGGGCCCAGGTGTTGCTCTGGGAAATAATAGCTAATTCCTCATGCTTTGTTGTGGGAACTCAACAGAATGTGGCTAACACGGACAGATCAGTAAGTAGCAACATAGGCATGATATTTAGAAATATGCATATAAGTGCCCAAAGAGTTAACTAAAAGTAGTTGCTTCTGGAAAGAAGAGGAAATGAAGGATGCGAAGGTCAGGGGCTGCTGCGTAGTTTTCGTTTTGGGGGGCGGTTTTGGGTTTTTGTTTGTTTTACATACCTGTTTTTCTTTCTAAATTATGTGCATGAATAGCTCTGAGAAAAAAATGTTAAACCCAATTTTTAAAAATTAATGAAGATTAAGTCTGTGGCCTACAGAGGAGAAACTTGGAGAATTTGTTTGTTGTCTGATGCTTTAAAAGTCAGTTCGGGAGCCACGCGGTGAGGGTCAGCGGCCCGCGGTGTGTCCCCAGCTGCTCCCCCCCGCACCCCGGGGTAAATCAGCCAAACCTCTCTGGGCTTCTGGGGTGGGGCAGTCATAACCGCGTCTACGGCAGGAAGCTCCTCGGAAGGTGAGATGAGGAGACGAGAATCAAAGCCTCGCACAGTGCCTGGCATACAGTCAGCTCTCAGCGGATGTTAGCCATGATGCATCCGGACAAGCTTGGTGGTTTTCTCTGCAGAATGGAGCGCACTGTGTTCTGCGGAAAGGGGTAGGTGAGAGGGCAGGGGAGGGGTTGGAGGAAGGAGATGAACGCGGAGGGCCCTGGGCTAGAATGGCAGCCCCTGCTGGTGGAATGGGGGAGGGGGAGCAGGGGTGCTGCGGTGGGCCCAGGAAGGTCTGAGGCAACAGGGCAGGGAACTGGGGCTCTCCGGCAGCGTTTGGGTTGGGGGCTCGGAGGAGCAAAGCCCGCAAGGGAGTTAAAAAATAGTGGCGAGAGGGCGCCTGGGTGGCTCAGTGGGTTAAGCCTCTGCCTTCTGCTCGGGTCATGATCTCAGGGTCCTGGAATCGAGTCCCACATCGGGCTCTCTGCCTGCTTCCTCCTCTCTCTCTGCCTGCCTCTCTGCCTGCTTGTGATCTCTGTCTGTCAAATAAATAAAATCTTTTAAAAAAATGAATAAAAAAATAGTGGCGAGAGAGTGATTGGAAGTGATGGACCAGAGAGTTGGGCTGGAAATGGAACCCGGCAAAAGCAAAAGTGACCTGATGGAGCCTAGAGGTTTGCCTGTGTCCCCAGAGGATTGCAGGCGAGGAAGGGATGCGGTGACCCAGACCGCAGGGTGCCTGAGTTGAGACCTGCCATGGGAGACCAGAGGATGGGGAGTTCTGGTTTCATAGCTCGGTGGTATGGGAGACAGTACATGACATGGAAAAGCAAGTTTCTCTATTACAGCCTCACAACAACCTTAGAAAGAAAGGAGGAAGCCAAATCGCTGGCATCTGGTAAATACTTACCAGGTACCTGGGTTGTGTTAAGGCCGTTCCATATTAATTGCATTTAATTTTCATAGCAGTCTTAATAAATCCCCCATTTTATAAATTTATAAATGAGTAAACTGTAGCTCAGAGAAATTCAGTCACTGGCTCCGAAGTCAATATATCTTCCACATCATGGGGCTGACAATGAATTCAAAGACAGGCTATTGGTACAGCAACGAGGTGGGGGGAACCAAGGAAAGCCAGGTACTTCTCTGAGGCTCCATGTCCTTCTCTGCACTGGGCTGGACTAGATATTCTTTACTATACATGGCCAGAATTAATACCCTATACATCTAAATAGCGATGTCTATGAGCATCATTTTTCCCATTTGTCAAGTGCAAGTCACAAAATCTTCCTAACTCACCTCTGAGAATTGTTACGAAAATGAGTAAAATAATGTATGTGCCAGTGATTTATAAATTAAGACACACTGTATGATGGAAAGTTTGGCATACTTGGAAATACAGGGGGGTGGAGGAATCAAAGTCTTAAGGGGGAAAAATTATGAGACTGAGATTCAAACAATATCCAGTCAACATCTACTTTCCCACTTAACAAGCCAGAGACCTTAGGCAGAGTATCAGACGTCTCTGTGCTTCTGGAACACAGAGATGGAAAACTTGACTGCCTCACAGAGCTGTGAGAAGTTTCGGGTGCAACTCAAGGGCTAAAAATATTAACTATTATCATCATTATTACTATTATTGCCAGATAGGTTGTTTTTGTATAAATATGGAAATATGAAGGGAATATGGAAATATGGAAGAATAAAGGAAGATGAAGATGAATATATATATCCTATAATTTATAGATGTTCTTATATAAAAATACCACTCCTGGAAAATATATAATATACATCACAGAATATAATATCATATATATATATATATATATATATACACACATACATGACTATAGCTAGCTAGGTAGGAAGAAAGATAGACTCCTATAGGATTAGAAAAAAATTCAAAGGGGATGACGTATCAGCCTGAAATGGGAATAAAGTCTAAGATTGGAGAAAAAGATATGAGAACTAGAGACACTTGGTCTGCTGCTGACAGCAGACTAATAAGTAGAAATAACAGATCCATCCATATACGTGATCTGTGGAGTTCCATGAATCTGCTCTGCTGTCTGCAGGATATCAGTTCTACAGAAATATCAGAGCTCATGCATTCTAGAACCTACTGTGCACCAGTGATTGTGTTAGGTGCTGGAGAAGAAAAGATGAGCTAGAGTGAGCCCTGCCCTTAGCCACCCAATAGTAAAAGAATCAGCTATTTAAACAAATTGTTCTGGTACAGCATACAAACTGAAATTTTTTAAAGCACGATAGTGACGATTGTTAACATGCATTGAGTGCTTACCGTGAGCCAGATACTGTGCAAGTGCTTTCCAGATACTGTCTTACCAAATCTCCCAGGAGGTAGTTGTAGTAATCAATCTGGGAAGGGGCAGACTAGGGGAGTGGTGGCAAGAGGGAAGATGAGGCTATGGCTTCAAGTTAGATGCAGGGAATTAAAATTGGCAGGTCTTGGCAACTGATTCAATGTGGTGGGTGAGGACAGCCAGAGAATGCTAGAGGGGCTTCGGCCAGTGACATGAACCTAGAGTGCCCAAGCATTTGAATGTTTTTAAAAGCTCAAGTTTTGGGGGTGCCTGGGTGGCCCTGTTGGTTAAGTGACTGCCTTTGGCTCAGGTCATGATCTCAAGGTGCTGGGATTGAGCTAGTGTAGGACTCCCTGCCCCTCCCTCTGCCCCTACCCCACCATGCAAGTGCTCATGTGCACTCTCACACACACTCTCTCTCTCTCAAATAAATAAAATATTAAAAAAAAAAAAAACTCAAGCTTTTTTTTTTTTTTTAGAACCCCCAGTATCAGCTTCTGCTAGTTTTCTACCTAATTTCCATTAAGTCATCTTCTTACCAGATAGAACTTGCACATTATTAGGGGCAGAAAAAAAATTCAGCCACTTTTCCCTCTCAAGGTAGCCAAGGAGAAGCTAGTAGAGTGCATTGGATATAGCTGCTTGGAAGTTCCTTTGGTCCTCTCCCTTCTTTTCTGAGCAGAACATGGCTGGAGCTTCACCAGCGTTTTCTGTAGATTTGCCGTAACCCTGAGGATGAGCACGAATTGCTAAGGATGGAAAAGTTAAAAATAGAACAGCCTGGAACATTGAAGTCATCATGGCACCATCACAACAGCCCTGGACTGCCTAGTTGTGCCTCTTCCTTGAGAGAAAATGAACCTCTTTCTTACTGAAGCTATTATCATTTCAGATTTCTCTTACCAGCAACCAACTGCCACTAACTGGTATAGCTCCCCTCACTGCAGAAACTAAACTCCCATTCTCTCTACCCCTCCTGGTCTCTAGTCTTTCATTTTCGGGAGCCAGTTGGATTAAGGGCCATCATCCATGGCAGTCAAGCAGAACTTTGAACCAAAAACCCAATCCAAAAACAAAGAGCTTTCCCTGCTCCCTCTCGGCCCTCCCATGTCTCACTTTGCCCAGGAAAATTGGGTTTAAGTTCTCCTCCATCAGTTTTCTCTCTCCTGTGACCATGTAGATGCCACCAACTAACACCAGAAGGAGAGCAAGGGTGTGCAGAAAACAAAGCATTCCATTTGTTTTGTTTTGTTTTGTTTTAAGATTTTATTTAATTTATTTGAGAGAGAGTGAGAGAGAGCACAAGCCAGGGGGAGAAGCACAGGGAGAAGCAGACTCTCCACTGAGGAGGAAGCAGATGCAGGACTCGATTCCAGGACCCTGGGATCATGACCTGAGCCAAAGGCAGACACTTAACCGACTGAGCCACCCAGGCGCCCCCAAAGCATTCTGTTCAGAGAAAGTTGTGTTTAAGATGATTTAAGGATAGCAAGGTGAAGGATCTGAGTCTGTTGGGGCAGCTCTAAAAAAATGCCATGATCAGGGTGGATTATAAACAACAGAAATTTATTTCTCACATTTCCAGAGGTTAGGAATCTAACCTAAAATCTAATCTAAAATCAAGATGTTGATGGATTCAGTGTCTGGCGAGCCCACTTCCTGGTCTGTAGACCATGTCTTTTCACTCTGACCTCCCATAGCAGAGAAGGGATCTCTCTAGGGCCTCTTCTATATAAAGGCACTAATTCCATTCATGAGGGTTTATCCTCTCAAAGGCCCTACCTTCTAATATCATTACCCTGGGAATTAAGATTTCAACATTTGAATTTTAAAGAGATGAAAACATTCAATTCATTGCATGAAGACTTCCAGGATGGAGCTGGAGATGAATCTGAAGCTCAGAAAATGGTGTTGGCCAGAGGTAGGGTGAGTATTTGGAACCACGAGCATGGATAGGGTCACGAGTGAGGGCGTTGGAAGGAGAAGAGCAGTAGGAAGTGAAAGAACCACGGGAGGTAGGGGTGATGAACTGTAACATGTTTGCGGCAGAGGAGCCCCAAAGAGTGACTGAGGAATCCCCATTCAGTGAACGAATGAGAACAAGGAAAGAAATGTGTTGAGAAGAGCAAGGGGGCAAAAGACAGCTTTAGGGGGCACCTGGGTGGCTCAGTGGGTTAAAGCCTCTGCTTTCAGCTCAGGTCATGATCCCAGGGTTCTGGGATTGAGCCCCACATTGGGTTCTCTGCTCAGCAGGGAGCCTGCTTCCTCCTCTCTCTGCCTGCCTCTCTGCCTACTCGTGATCTCTGTCTGCCAAATAAATAAATAAAATCTTTAAAAAAAAAAAAAAAGATAGCTTTAGTGAAGCATTCTGTTGAAGTTTCCCTCCCTAAAATCTTACTTAGAAGTAAGCTCTCCTCCACAAGGCTGATGGAGGAAGTCGCACGGAGGGTGTTCTGGCTGGTAGGCTTTCCTCAGTCAAGGGAAGGGGAATGAGGATCCATGGAAATCTAAGGACAGAGCAATAGGGTAGGAGAGAAAGGGAGGTGAAGATGTGGTGCTGAGGTTAGAGACATTCTCTATTTCCAGCTTCCCACTGGAATTCTGTGAGGCAGCAGGAACCTCTTTCTCTCCCCCACCGTGGCCCATTGAGCTCTGAGCTCAGTGGGCCTTGTTTGCCACCTTGCAAGAGCTTGTTATGTCAACCAGGAAGCCAAGGGTTCCTTTGCCAGAGTTGTTAGCATGACAAAGGTGGGGAAAGCAGGTTAGAGGGTAAGACAGGGAGTCCCTGAGGCCACAGATAGCCATTTTAAAAGTCTTATCTGTCTGGTCCTTAAATTGGTAAGAGAATGAATATTCAGTGTGTATGCATATTCATAAAAGATTATCCATCATTTTGATAGAGTAGTAAGCTACTGGTCCTGGCACTTGGTTTAAGACCTCTGTTTCAGGAGCACCTGCGGGGCTCAGTCAGTGAAACGTCCGACTTGATTTTGGCTCAGATCATGATCTCAGGGCTGTGGGATCAAGCCCTGTGTCAGGCTCTGCACTCAGCGCAGAGTCTGCTTGAGATTCTCTCTCTGCCCCTGCCCCCTGCTCACATGCACACACATGTTCTCTCTCTCTCTAAAATAAATGCATGGTTTGTTGTTGCTTTTTTTTTTAACGAACTCTGTTTCAGTAAATAATTTGGGCTCTTTGAAAACATATCCTTTAGATCGGCTAAGAGTATTTCCATATCCTTTACTGAAACTATTTTAATTGCTACAAAGGAAGCACACTCGTGTGCAAAACGTGATTTTGCCTATTTTTCTTACATAATAAGCATTGTAAATGCTAAATCTGTCAGGTGCTTGCTATTTAACGCAGTAAATAACCAAGCTATTCTGTTGATGATCCTTTTGATTGCCAAAATCCTTTCTTTTGAATCCGATGAAATATTTGTTTTTGCTCTTGAGTTTTATTTGTTCCTGTATTTTTTCATTTTCTATCCTTAAGAGACCTAAAGCTATTTCTGGGAGAAGCTCAACACTGAATGACTTTAAGATAAGAAATCAGATAAACTATCCATCTGATAACTATCACATTCGGCTTTATTAATACATAGCATTGCGTGCAAGGAGGTCTCTGTAAATTCCAGTACCTCCAAGATGCATGGAATGTTTATTGAAGGCCTTGCAATTGTGTTCTAACAACTGTGTCCAGTTTTAAAGATTCATTTTCAAACACTAAGATCCTTAATCATTATAATTGCATTCCATATCTCTGAAGAATGCCCGGATTCATAGTAGAAGAGGGGAAGTGTGTCTAGAGGCGTGCTCTAAAAAAACAATGGAAGAAAGCCCAGAAACAATGTCCTTTTCATGTTGCTTACTAAGCCTAACTGCTCTGTAATCAGAAGCACAGCAAACTTGCGAGGGGAATTGAAAAATGGACTTGATACCTAGAAACTAAAAAGGCCATGAAGGAAGGCTGGCTTTTGGGATTTTCCTCTTCCATCTAGAGAACATTCATAATTTTTCCTTGTCCAGACCACACAAAGGCCCTCTGCTTTTCTTCATACATATATTCTGCCTTTAGAAGAAAATTACTTCACCCTTTAGAATTTCTCCCTTTATGTTGTAAATCACAGTGACTGAAGAGGAGTCTTGATCCCCTTTGCATGCCTGAGACTAGATTTTATCAGGAAATGTTTCATCACATTCTTTTCCTGTCATTAGAGTCAATTATCATGTATATTTATGCATTCCTTTGTAGGAAAGTGTGGTTTGGGTCTGAAAAGAGCCTGTACAGAAGGGCATTTTTAATTAGACAGCCTATGTGTCTCCTGACTCATAAATGGCTAAATAAAATTATATAGACCTATACTGGACAAGCTCATAAAAGAAAGTCTCTGCTGCTTAGCGATGCTGAGCTCACAGAGCTGACAAGCCGGCAGCTGCTTTCTTTCCCCCCTCACACATCAGCCTCCAAACATCCAGCCCAACTCAGATCCCGCAGATTATGATTGGTAATGATGTTTAAAACAAAAATGTTTGAGCACAGCACCCTGAGCTCCTAATTTGGCAGTTAGAGCAATCTTGTTGTGACTTGTAAACTTTACCCTTAATATGCAGTGTCTTTAATACGTTAAAAAAAAAAAAAAAAAAAAAAACGTAAAAAAATTCTGTGTAGGCCTGAATGCCCCCTTGCAGATCGGATGCCTCAAACTGCCTCCAGTCTGTGAGCGGACCTGAGTGCTTCTAAGTGTCCAGCCAAAAAAGGGAAAAAATCACTCTTCCCTTGCAACCAGGTAAAGAAGTCTGGTAGATTTCAAATTCTCCTACAGTGGATTTTGGAGGGTCGTTTTATTCTTTTACGTAAATAAATAAATTAATTAAATAAAATCTCTTCCTTGAAGAAGTATCCAGAACCTTTTAAGAAAGAGGGCCCAGTTACTGCTATTGAAACTGAAAATGCACAACCATTGACCTGGCAGCTGGGGGGAAGGCACACAGAGGTCAGCCACAGGATGGGGACCCCACCCATCAACCCCTCCCCTCCCTCTCAAGCTGACCACATGGAAGAGTAAGAGCCACGCAGAAGGGGGTGTGGCGATGAGGGGCAGGCTGAGGCCGCAGCTGCACCTGGTTTCGAAGGCAGCAGCTCCGTAGGGTGTCCTGTGATGGACAAGCCACATTGTCCAGCAGAGGCGGTTGTGAGATTTTCAGTGTTGGGACGGAATACTTCTCCACCAGTTTAGGTCTGACTGGTGGGAGGTGGGCTGTGGCGGTGGGGGTTAGGGGGAGGCCTGTGAATTAACTGACAATAGACAGATTAACAGGAGAAAAAGGTATTCTGCGTGCCCTATAGCCAGTAGCCCCAGGAGCAGCCAGGGGTAAAGGTGTTTATACTGGCGGGGAGGAAGGGGGAGGGGGCCTTAGGGCATCAATTTAAGTTCCCTAGGTATTTTGGACTATCTAGAATAAAAAGTAAAGCATCTCTCTTGACTCAAACAAATGCCACATTTTCTGAAATTTTATAAGTAAAAAACAACTAGCCTATTTTCTCTATCAGAGGTTACTTGAAAATTCTTTCTCAATATTTGTTCCTATCATGCGGCCTGTTGGTTCCTCTGCTATTGTTTCTTTGCATTTCACAACCTATACTCATGGATGTTGCATGGAAATATAGTTAATTTCCTGCCAGAGTGTCAGCCTACGGCTCCAGATCTGGTTGGAGAATGTTCTTTCATCTCTTTTCTTACCTGCCAGGACCAAGAGAGTTAAACCACAGGAATCCGATTTCAGTATCAATATTGATGAGTTTCCCCAGTCTCACAGCTCGTTATTGGTTGGCGTGTTTTTCTATCTCATCCTGAGAGTGGCTTGTTGGTGATATTAATAGAGCATTTTTGAATTTTGGGATCCTCATGCATGGGGGTCTGACTGCTTATTGTCAGTTTTAGGTCAAATATCTGTAGATGGATTTGTAGACTTGGTGGCAAGTTAACTGTGCTGCTATTCAGTGTCCAAGAGAATCTTGATAGTTGTGCAGTTATTAATTATTATTATATTAGATATTATGTATTAGATATTATTATTGATATCTTTATTACAGTTTTTTGGTAGACTACCTGAGCATTTGTTATCAGACAGCAGAATTGAGACAAGTGTATTAGCAACAAAAATCTTAAATGTGGTGAAGATTTTATCTGCTATTCATGTCTCCGCACTGTGTTAACTTTGCAAAATGACACAGTTCCTCTCACATAGTTTTCTAAATGTGTTTCCATAGCGTCTAAATGTGGCCCAGCCTGCCACGTGAGCGACTGTTGAGAATGTTGGAAAAGGCTGCTTTGTGTGAGAAGAGTTTCTCCTAGTAGTAGAAGTCTAGTCTGAAATCGGCTACCAGCTTTCTAATTGCATCCTTGCATAATGGAAGCGGAATAAACTGAAAAAGCCTTTTAGTGTGCTTTTAAAATATCTAAACCAGGGTGCCTGAGTGGCTCAGTGGGTTAAAGCCTCTGCTTTCGGCTTGGGTCATGATCCCAGGGTCCTGCTCAGCGGGGAGCCTGCTTCCCTTCCTCTCTCTCTGCCTCCCTCTCTGCCTACTTGTGATCTCTCTCTGTCAAATAAATAAATAAAATCTTAAAAAAAAAATATCTAAACCATCTCTGGTGTTCAGACCTGCAAGATCTGGGCTCAGTCTTGCAGCCGTTCCTTCTGTCATGGGTCGTTCTGAAATGTATCCAGGAGCATCCCTTTAGGCCTTCAGAGTAGCCTGCTTTCCTAAGCACCCAGGGAGGATAGATATCCATTTGATTATTTCTGATTACATCTGATCTGTCATGCCATCAGCTTGTTGACCAAACCAACAAACTGTCTAGAATTCCAGCAGAAACTAGAAATACACATCTAACATGAATTAGCGTGAGCAAAGAGACTCCTTGGTAGAATGCCTAGAATTGTTGGTACCATGATATTTGCCCTTTTTTGTTGAAAGCAGATGTTCAACCACACAGTACCCTTCCCAGAGAGCAGCCAAGCCGGCTTGTCTGACACTACTTTCAAGCACAATCTTTGTGGTTTCACTTTCTTGGCATATTAGTCTTGATTCTATAACAAATAACTTTCCCAATCCACTCATTATTATTCTCCTCTCTCTTCTTGGGAAATATGTATTTTTTTCCACATAAGATGTATTCTTTCCCCACATGCTTTTCCTTAGTTACATAAACTGTGTAATTGATTGTGATAATGACTGTGAGCCTAATTTATACTCTGAAGCAATTCATGTTTTCCTGACCTTCCTACTACGATTTTAAAGTTACTTCCCATAAGAAAATGTAAAATTCTTTAGTGTTTTCTTTGATTTACTGTTGAATATATTGTACACATGAATATCAAAAACCACCTAACATTATACTTGAGAAATCACAATGGCTAGTTTCTAAGCAAAATGTGTTCGGTAACTCTAGATTTATTTTACCTCTCTCCACAAGTGTCTCAGTCTTCTTTAACTAGCCAAGAAGAATTCATAAAACAATAGACAGAGCTGGATTTTAGAAATTCTCTAGATAATGATTTTCAAGTTATAGTCCTGAAAGTACAAGGAATTCTGCAGAGGTTTCACTGGCAAGAAGGACTCAGACTCTATAGCTCCTCAACACATACACACATTTCTAACACACACACACACACATTCCTGTAGTCTATTGCTATTGGATTTTTTACCTTTAACATTAGTATAAATGGTTTGCCAGCTGAAACCATCAGCAGAAAAGTTCCAATTATTGGGGTACAATCTCCTCGTTGTTTTGAAAAGATTAAAAAAGTGCCAAATGGCTTAATTAATTTACCCAAGGCACTGGTGTCCTGTCTCCTGGGCAGGTAACTTCCTCACTCACCCTACTTTCTTCTTGCATTCTTCCTACTTGTTCATAAAATACATGATTATTACGGTTTTTTTAAGAATTTACAATTATTTTAATTTTAGTTTTTGTATATTTATGTTCTATATTTAAGAACTTAATTTATAATCATAATTATAAATAGAGACTGTTTTAGTTTTATGACATAACCAGAAGGCTCTTGGTCACTTTCCTTGAGCACCTAAAACTATCAACATGAACCATTATAAAAGGCATTTTTTTTTAAAGATTTTATTTATTTATTTGTCAGAGAGAGAGAGAGAGCGAGCACAGGCAAAGTGGCCGGCAGAGGCAGAGGGAGAAGCAGGCTCCCTGCCGAGCAAGGAGTCCAATGTGGGACTCCATCCCAGGACGCTGGGATCATGACCTGAGCCGAAGGCAGCTGCTTAACCAACTGAGCCACCCAGGCATCCCTAAAAAGGCATTTTTATGTATCCTAGTGTTGACCTCATCGAAATTACAATGCACTTCGCTCGTTTAATAGATTAGAAAACTGTAAAATACAGGACAAAGAAAAATGATATGCAAAAATAGCAGGATTTCATTCTACTTTTCAAAACAATTTACTATGCTTCTTTGGCCATTATGCAGAGTTTATCCATATGCTCCTCGAGTCAGTTAATAAAATATATTTGACAGTCCTAAAAAAGGGCAAGTACTCCAAAAGTATTTATGGTATGCACTTAAGAAGGTTTTTTGGAGCTGTTAAGGATAGCACCAAAAAAGGATTAGAGATCCCACTCTTCTATCTAAAAGGTTAGGTTTACTTTACATAAATAATTTCAGAAGTGGGTTCGCCTTGACAATTTAATGTAAAATACTTGCAGTGAGAAGAAAAGAGAGCCCTGAAGTTTCCTAAGGGTGTTAATGTGATTAGGACTTTGGAGATTGTCATTTCAACCTGGTCTTTATTGTGACTTCACACAAACTATTGTATTCTGCTTTCTTTATTTAGAGAGCAAAGTTAACTAATCTCATAAGATTTCTATGCACAAAAAATATTAGGATAGCAGAAATCTTTATAAAATAAGATGCAGAAGGGGCGCCTGGGTGGCTCAGTGGTTAAGGCCTCTGCCTTCGGCTCAGGTCATGATCCCAGTCCTGGGATCGAGCCCCACATCGGGCTCTCTGCTCAGTGAGGAGCCTGTTTCCCCCTCTCTCTCTGCCTGCATCTCTGACTACTTGTGATCTCTGTCTTTCAAAGAGATAAATAAAAATCTTTAAAATAAAAAAAAAAAAAAGATGCAGAAGAATCCTATTTAACTGTGAAATTTGAATCATGACCACTGTGACAACTACATTTATGGATGATGATAACCAAATAAAGACACTGTTTTTGGGGTGCCTGGGTGGCTCAGTGTGTTAAAGCCTCTGCCTTCAGCTCAGGTCATGATCTCAGGGTCCTGGGATCGAGCCCCGCATCAGGCTCTCCACTCAGTAGGGAGCCTGCTTCCCCCCTCCTCTCACTCTGCCTGCCTCTCTGCCTACTTGTGATCTCTGTCAAATAAATAAATAAAATCTTAAAAAAAAAAAAAAAAAGACTGTTTTTAACTAAGAAGAACCAAGAAACATTCATCCTCTATGTTTTGAGAATAGGTTTTCCAGAATAAGATGTATGTGTACCCACTCACATATGTACACATAAATATTTATACACATATACGTATATGTACACACCAGCTTTGGAACCGGACAGACATGAGCTTCAATTACAATCTATAAGATTTGAATCAAGCTGTGGAACTTCTTTCAGCCCCATAATTTAAAAATGAAGTGTACAAAAATTACTCAGTTGTTGTGAGGATTAAATACACCTGGACGAGACACTTTAGACAATACATCTGGCACCCAGTAAACATGTTGTTTTCCTAAACACGCCAAAAAAAAAAAAAAAAGTAACCTTATAGTTTCAGATCTTACAAAAGAGCTTGTGCTATAATTGTAGCAAGTTCTCCACATGTCTTAGAGCAAATTTAGCTCTCAGAGACGGTGCTATTTTGATACAAATCTTTAATATAATTGTTTTTCCAGTATATGTTTTGACTGGGTACAGACTCATAAAAATGGATTGAATGAAAATCAGGCAAAACAATTTACCTGTAGGCAGATCTCCAAGAAGACTATGTTTGAACGAACTGCAATTCTTAATATATATTTGTGAAATCATGAGTAAATGAATCTGATGGCATGAATAGTTTCCTATGAATCAAAATTAAACAGAGAAGCACCACAGTTTATGAGATGTTTGAAGTTATTATTGTTACTGTTGTCTCTTAAAATAGCACAGTCTTTCACCTAAAACCCTCTACCCCCTCCAATCAATTCTTTGTGTCCATTATTCCCTCTTTTGAGGCAGTGACTTCTTTCTTCCCTTGCTGGATTTTTCTTTTCTTGCTTCTGTGTGTTTACACTATTTTGTTAAAAGCCCGTATTTCTAAAAGGACATTAAATCATCACAAAATCTTTTAGGACTGAGCGGAATGGATAAACTCCACTGGGAATAATGGAATAATTCATTTGATTTGGATAAACGTTAAAGATTTGGAACCCTCCTGTCGTTAAAATCCCATATGCAGACCACGTGGAAAATGTTATATAAAGCTGGGCTAAAGGGCCTGGAGCCTTGTCTCTTTTTCCCACTGCCATCGTATTCATCTCCTTCACCATCGACACCACCAGTGTCACCACCAAGGTGGCCCAGAGGGTTCCAAGAGTGATGTTCAAAACAGCGGAACACTGTGAAAATGGTGTCTTTACAATCTGCCTGGAGAAAAAATGGTTTCTATTTTCTGGCAGCAAGAAGAATTCTGCATGAAGAATAATTAATTGCTGCGTTCACAAGAAGTTAAGAGAAGTCTCCAAAAGGTTCCCCAAGCCCTTCAAAGCAGAGGGCAACTATCAGTGTGGACAAAGAGAGGAGCAGTGGTGATCTGCCAGGAACAGCCAGGTTCATCTCTGTGGCCAGAAGGCTGAGCCTCAGGCTGGCATGGCAGCTAAGTAAGAAAGCTGAACCACAGACGGAAGAAATGATGGAAGCTGGCAGGGTCTAGCTAATACTTGAATGAGGAAAAAAGAGAGAGAAATGTGTATCTTACATATTTTGAGAATGTGTTTTCTAGAAAAGTCAGAATGTATAGTGCCCACTGAATCTTAGCAAGAACAGATGCAAATCCTCCCTGGAGAAACTTTAGATAATGCATCTGGCACTTGGGCTGTTCTCTAAAAGCGCCCAAAGTTACATGATCTGTTAGTAAGTTTCAGATCTTGCAAAAGAGCTTGCTCTGTAATTGTAACAAGCTTCTCCATATTTCTTACAGCAAGTTCAGCTCTCAGTTACATTCTCTTAACTCCCAGGTTCCCTGGATTAAAATCAACAACATAAATTTACAATGAAAGATCAACATACACACATGAGGGGGAAAATGTCTTGAAGTCAGCAGAAACAGCCAGTTTAGATCTTTAAAGTCTTTAGGTTTGGAGCTATTAGAGATAGGATTTTTTTTTAATTGTTTTGAATTACAAGACTGAGTAAGACCAAAATTACTAAGCACACTGGAAAAGAGCTCCAAAAGGAATTTCAGGAATTTTTTAAAAAATGTCAAATTAACAGTTCAGTTGATAGTTTAAAGAGCAAATAGACATAAATGAATTGAGATCAGTGGACCGGGGTGAAAAAAGCTTATGAATAAGAAGAATGCAAACCAGTGAGTCACAGAGATGAAAGATATAAAAAGAGGTCAAGACATAGGAACAATAGAATGAGGTCTGTATCTAACTGGGTGGGTTGAATGAAGAACTAACTAGAGAATGGAAGAGAACCATATGAAAGATGAGTATCAGGGAAATCTACAATTCATAAAACACAGTGTTTGCCTACCAAAGTAAATAAAAAAGAAAACAGCATCTAGAGACTATGGACCATCAAGTACAAAAAGGTGAAAAATTTTAAGTGAAAATTGTGTACCCAACAAAATTACTTTTTGAGAACAAAGGCAAGGGGCACCTGGGTAGCTTGTCTGTTAAACACCCAGCTTTTGATTTTAGCTCAGATCATGATCCCAGGGTCTTGAGATCAAGCCCTGTGGTAGGCTACGTGCTCAGCAGTGAGTCTACTTAGGATTCTCTTTTTCGCTCTCCCTCTGCACCTCCCCCTGCTGACACACCTGCTCTCTCAGTCTCTCTCTGAAATGAATAAATCCTTAAAAAAGGAAAGAAAAAGAACAAGTGTGATATACAAAGAACTTATAAGTTAGTAATAAGAAAACAAGGAAAAGTGAGCAAAAGATGTGAGCACACAGTTCACAAAAGAGAATTCCCAAATGTCCATGGAGAATACAAAAGATGTTCATCAATCTTTAGCCATTAGGAGAATGCAAATCGGAAATGACACAGGGATTTTACCACATCCATATCAGAGTGCCATATTAAAAAGATAAACAGTACCAAGTGTTGACAAGAATACGAAGGCAACTTAAACTCTTATTATTGTTTCTATGATATGAATTAGTATAACCATTTTAGGACACCCTGTGGCAATATCTACTAAAAGTAAACAAATACATAATATTTATATATATTTAAATATATTAACCAGCAATTCCATTCCTATTATATATTATTACTAACCAGCAATTCTCCTATTGATGAGCAATTCCATTCCTAAATAAATATGCAAAAATAAATGAGGGCTTATGACCTCTCAAAGACATATAGAAAAAGTTCTCAGCAGCTTTATTCATAATAGCCAAAAAAGTTCAAACAGCTCAAATACCAACCAACAATAGAAGGAGTAAGGTCTGACATATGCATATAATGCATTACTGTACAACAATGAAAAAGAATGAGTTACAGCTATGTGGAACAATAGGAATGAACCTCATAGATAAAATGATGAATAAAGTAAGCCATACTTTAAAAAGAGCATATATTCTCTTAATGTGTAGTTTTAAAGAGTAAGATTCTCTTAATGTGAAGTTTTAAAAATAATTTATAGTGATGGATGTCAAAACAGTACTTTTGGAGTATACCAAATGGAAACAGGAAGAAGGAACCTGCTAGGTTGCTGGAAATATCCTATATCTTGATTTGCAGGGTGGTTAAAAATGTGTGTGTGTGAGTGTGTGTGTGCATAAATGCAAAATGTTAATATATTTATATAGACATAATATATATTTATATGCAAAATTTACTTAGCTGTATATATGATTTATACACCTACATACATAGGAATTATGCATCAATAGATGTTTTAAGTAACATGGGTGAAATGAAAACATCTTTAGATTTTAGAAAATGAAGTTTTTTTAAAACTACAAACAGATCTATACTGAAAAAGAAAGAAGAGAGAGACATAGTTGAAGAGAAAGAAAAATTACTCCAAAAGACTGGTCTTAGATCAAAGAAGTAATGGAAAGCAAAAAATAAGGAGATACATGAATAAATATAAATAGATAATGTCTCTATAAAATAATATTACAAGGGGCGCCTGCATGGCTCAGTTGGTTGGGCGACTGCCGTCTGCTCAGGTCATGATCCCGGAGTCCCAGGATCGAGTCCCCACATCGGGCTCCCAGCTCCGCGGGGAGTCTGCTTCTCTCTCTGACCTTCTCCTCACTCATGCTCTCTCTCACTCTCTCTCTCTCTCTCTCTCTCAAATAAATAAATAAATAATCTTTGAAAAAAATATTACGAATTTATGAAGTTTTAAAAAGAGATAGAATTAAAATTTTGACAAAATAGAACAAAAGTCACAATGGGTAATCTGAGGTAAATTGTTCTAAGATCCTAGTTCTAAGAAGGGGATTATTTTATTATACATGGCAATACTTCCAGAGGTAATTATGAAATAATAGAAATAAAGTATTTAATTCAGTTAACTGATTTAACAAACAAGAAATAGAGAAGAAGTAAGATACTTAGAAAACCCAAAAACAGAGTAAAGCAACTTTAAAATATCAATCGAGAAAATGAATGTAGTGCCCTCCTCAGCAGCACATATATTGAAAATGAACGTAAATAAATTTAACATAACAGTTAAGAGATTGCCAGATTGCTGGAATAAACATACCTAAAACCTAATAACACTAGTAACTATATATAAACTAATAAAGTTTATAAATACTAGAAGAAAAAGCTTCACTACATGAGATACCTGGGTGGTGGAGTCGGTTAACCACCCGACTCTTGATTTTGCTCAGGTTGTGATCTTGAGGTCCTGAGGTAGAGCCTCTGTGGGGCTCCTCACTCAGTATGGAGTTGGCTTGAGATTCTCTCTCCCTCCTGCTCATGCACTCTCTCTCTTCCTCAAAAAATAAATAAATCTTAAAAAATAAAGAAAAAGTTGCACCATATACATTCTGAACTACATAGAAGCCTAAAATTATTATTGGAAAAAAATAGATTAAGATAAAAAGCAATTGTTAGGGATAGAAAAGATTCACCTAGAATCATAATCATAAATTATATGCATCTAATAATATAGCCTCAAAATCTATAAAGTGAAATTTAATAAAACTGTAGGATGAAATGGATAATACTATCATCAAATGGAAGATTTCAATATACTTCTTTCAATTATTGATGGGTCAAGAAGATATTAAGATATAAAAGACTGCATAACACAGTTAACCGACCTACATCCCCAAATTGGGAAACAAGTATTTTTCTCATGCACAATGTGAAATTAACTGCATTACTGACCAAAAATAATATCTCAAAAATTTTTCAAAATTTGGTTCATATTATGATCTCATTCTCTTTAGACAATGCAAATTAATTAGATGTCACTAACAAAAGATACAGGAAAAATAACCTGATTGTAAATTTATTTTTTTTAAAGATTTTATTTATTTATTTGACAGGCAGAGATTACAAGTAGGCAGAGAGAGGAGGAAGCAGGCTCCCTGCTGAGCGGAGAGCCGGATGTGGGGCTCGATCCCAGGACCCTGGGATCATGACAGAGGCAGAGCCGAAGGCAGAGGCTTTAACCCACTGAGCCACCCAGGTGCCCCCTGATTGTAAATTTAAAACACACTATTGAGTAACTCATTTCTCAAAGGTAAAATCAGGGTAAACATTTTTTAAATACTCAGAATAGAAATGTGTTGTGAATACAGCAGAAGTGGTACTTTGAAAAATAACAATAGCTTATATTTTAAAAAGAATAAAAGGTAAATAGTCGTGAGCTACATGCCCAAATTAACAAATATTGGAAAGAGTTCAGAATTCGAAAAGAACAAATTAATAAAATTATTAAAAGATAAAATATTGGACACCTGACCGGCTCAGTCAGTAGAGCATGCAACTCTTGATCTTGGGGTTGTGAGTTTGAGCCACAGGTTGGCGTATAGAAATTACTTAAAAATAAAATCTTAAGAAAATAAAAGAAAGAACATCAACAAAGACAAAAGTTGGTCTTTTCCAAAATGAATAAACTTCCAAAGCAATTATAAGGAAAAGGTGAGAAGATACAAAAAATATTTGAAATAAAAATGGGACATAGCAAAAGTTTCAAGAGAATATGAAAATAATCATGCCAAAAAATTTAAGAACTTTGATGAAATTGACAAATTTCTAATAACTTTTCTTAACAAAACTGACTAAGGGAGACCTACAATACCCATAGATTTCCCTAACAATTAAAGAAATGGAATCAGTGGGAAAAAATAAATAAAAAAAAAATTATTTAACAGCACTGAGCCCAAATGCTTTTAACCGTCAAGATCTACAAAGTCTTCACAGTCTTTTCAGTTTTGTACCATATCTGTCAAATTATACCAAGGAATGAATTACTAACCAACTCATTCTGTGAAGCTTTGACAACAAAACACAATAACTATAAGAGAAAAAGAAAGGAAATTATAAGCCAATTTCTTTCATCAATGTAGAAACAATTAGCCTATACAAAATCATAGCAAATCAAACCCAGTTATATATAAAAATAATAAAACACCATGACCAAATAGAAATGCAAGGGTCTTTTAAAAGTACTAAGTATATAAACATCATTAATTTGTTAAACAAATTAAAATCATGTTAATAGAAACAGAAAAAGCATTAGATATAAGTTAATATATCATGATTTTAAAAAATTTCAAGATGCAAACAGAAGTGCACATTATCAACCTAAAACAGTATCTATCAACATCCTTCAGAAAACATTTTTTGATAGGAAAAATGTTAGAAGCCTACTTTTAAATTTAGGCATCAGATACAGATAGATGCCTAATTTCACCACACCTATTTAATACTAAAGTTACAGAAGTAAGACAAATAAAGAAATAAAAGATATAACAAAGGCAGATAAAATGCAAAGGCATAAAGAAAAGTCATTATTTAGAGAAAATATATTTGTCTACATGAAAATCCCCAAAAGACATAAAACAGATTTAATTAAATGGGAGAGTTTAGCAAAGAGACTGGATATAAGATCAATATGTAATATGCATAATTAAATTCATGTGTATACATTAGCAATTGATAGAAAACATTTTGAGAAAAGGTACTATCTGCAATAACAAGAAAAATATTCCACACCTAAAAAAATGCCTAACAAAAATATGAGATACATGCAGAATGTTATTAATCTGTATTAAAAACCAATGAAGAAAACATAATTTTAAAAAGTCTTGATTTAGTCTGGGTATCTCCACCCCCTAAAGGGAGAAACCTGAGAAAACACCTTTTGTAAAAGTTATTTATTAAGAGTCTGATCTTACAGGAAGGAATGAAGGATAAAGAAAGTTAAATAGGGAAGGAGAGTCAATTCAAGAATACATTACTGAATTGGATGTTGCTACAGGCAACTAGATATTTGCTGTCATGGAATCATCTGAAAAATTTTATGAAAATTTGTCTCAGGACTTTCCTCCTTTGTGAATGAATGCAGTTTCATTTATCTGTTAATTTCCATTCTCCAGTGATCAAGGTTGCCAAACAGGGTATACACTATCCTGTCTTCCAGGATGTGACATGTATGTCCTGAGTGTTTTCCCACAGATATCTTAGAATAAAAAAAGACCCTGCCTAGTAAGCAAAAGACTTGACATGAGCTTAGGGAGGGGTGAAGCACTCTCAGATTGCACACATGTGAAGCTAGTTGAAGTTTGTGTGGAATTGATCACTACACCTATGTCTAGAATGAGAGTACTCACGGAGGTATACAAGAAGTATCCAGGATAGAGACATACACCATATTCATGGAGAGGAAGAGTCAGTTTTGCAAATATGTCAATTCTGGGGCACTTGGGTGGCTCAGTCAGTTAGGCATCAGACTCTTGATCTTGGCTCAGGTCCTCATCTCAGTGTTGTGGGGTGGAGCTCGCCCCCTGTGCTCAGCAGGGAGTCTGTTTCTCTTCCTCTGTCTCTCTCCCCACATCTGTACCTGCTCTCTCTCTCTATCTCTCTCTCAAAATTAAGAAATTTTTAAAATAAAATAAAATAATAAAATAACCAATTACCCAGGTATTCTTTTTATTAAAAACTTAACTGCAAAAGACTAAGTTCAAATCCTTTAACAATAAATAGAGGGCAATATTATTAGCACCTTTGGAGGAAGAAGAGTTTCTTAAAATGAGTAAGGAAAAGTAATTGATAAAATCAACTAAATTAATATTAAGAATAGCTGTTAATCAAAGTAAGCCATAAATAAAATGAAAAAAAAAGACAAATATTTTCAGATACTTTTGTAACATATTAAACCCATATCTCTTATACAACCTTGAGTGGAATTAAAGTCAAATACCAATCTAAATGCAGAAAGAATCAATTCATTACTCAAGAGCAGAAATAGCTATGTCCTCTGTGCTTCTCAACAAGGGTACTGTTGGCTTCTGGGGCTGGACCATTCTTTGGTCTGTAGGAATATGCACTACATTGCTGGAGGGTTCATCCTGGCTTTCACCTCTGAAATACTAATAACAACTGTTAGTTACTGTGACAATGAAATTGCTTTGATACCTTTTAAATATTCCCAGAAATTAGGTAGTACCTCCCCTGGTTGAGAATCAGTTTGACTCTCCTAGGAAATACTTTTTTTTTTTTTTAAACAGGATAAAAAATATTCGGCCATAAAAAAGAATGAACCCTTGCCATTAATGGACCTTGAGGGCATTATGCTAAGGGAAATAAGTCAGAAAAAGATAAATACTGCATGATCTCATTTACAGGTAGAAACAAACAAACAAAAACTAAGCTCATGGATATAGATAACAGATTGGTGGTTGCTTGAGGTAGGGAGTGAGGGGTGTGCAAAATGGGTGAAGGGGAATCAGAAGGTACAAATTCCAGTTATCAAATGAATGTCTTGGTGTGTAATATACAGCCTGGTGACTATAGTTAATAATACTGTATTGCATACTCAAAGTAGGTAGGAGAATTGATCTTGTAGGTTCTCAAACATAAAGATATTTGTAATTGCATATAGTGATCAATGTTAACTGGACTTATTGTAGTCATCATTTTGCAATACATACAAGTATCAAATCAATATGTTGTACATCTGAGGCTAATACAATGGTATGTCAATTACCCCCAATAAAAAAGATTATAAAATTAGAAAGAAAACAAACACAGAATAAGAGAGAGAACTGAACCATATTTGAGGGCTAAGCTTCCAAGCTTGGAGTGAAAGAGATGTTTTCTAGGAGTGAAGGAGGTGACTTCCACAGTCTTCTACAACATGTAGGCCTGTATGAAGCGTCAAGAAATTTGGAGGGAAACCCAATGAGGAAATTTTACTTTCACTCCTGGGTCCTCAGATGCCAACTGGGAGATCTCTATCCAGAGAAAAGATAAGAAACAGATTTCAAGGGCACTGAACGTTTCATTGGCTGATTCCTGGATGAAAACCAAAAAAAAAACTTCCAAAAACACCTAAGAAAGACGATCAGGTTTTAAGAACTAGGTTTCTCAACTTATTTATTGGGCCATCAAGGGAGAGATTATTGAAAAAAAAAAAAAGTTCCATTTCATGGCCAATCATGGCAGAAAGAATTCCAGGAGGAAGTAATAAAGTGTCAATTCCCAAAAATGAAATCATGCCACATCCCTGGGGCTTGAGAAAAATGAAAATGACATATAAATTATAGGGCAGCTAAATTGCTGTCCCAAACAACGGACATAAAGACATCCTGTAATATGCCCAGACACTGTCCTTCTTAGCTCAGATTTATAGATTAACTTGTGTAATTACTATATTTTGCACAATGATATTTGGTTTATGTAAACTCTTGTAGGATGATTCACTGAGTAATACCAGAGGAAACATGGCTAAAATCTAAAAAGTATCAATAAAGAGTAAATTCACTGTGGGTTTTTCATAGATAGATTTTATGAAGTTGAGGAATGTTCCCTCTATCCCTATACACATTGAATTATTTTAATCAGGAATGGATGCTATATCTTATCAATTGCTTTTTCTGCATCAATTGAGAGGACCATGTGGTTCTTTTATTGATTTGTTCTATCACATTGATTGATTTGTGAATGTTCAACCACCCTTGCATCCCATGGATAAATCCCATCTGGTCATAGTGAATAAACTTTAATGTACTATTGGATCCTATTACCTAGGATCTTGTTGAGAATCTTGGCATCCATGTAAGAGATATTAGTCTGAAATTCTCCTTTTTGGTGGGGTCTTTGCCTGGTTTGGGGATCAGGGTAATTCTGGCTTCACAAAAAGAGTCTGGAAGTTTTCCTTCTGTTTCTATTTTTTGAAACAGCTTCAGGAGAATAGGTATTATTTCTTCTTTGAATGTTTGGTAGAATTCTCCAGGGAATCCATCAGGTCCTGGGCTCTTGTTTTTTGGGAGGTTTTTGATCACTGCTTCAATCTCGTTACTAGATATTGGTCTATTCAGGTTGTCAATTACTTCCTGATTCAGCTTTAGAAGTTTATAGGTTTCCAGGAATGCATCCATTTCGTCTAGGTTGCTTAACTTATTGGCATATAAATGTTGATAAAAATTTCTGATGATTGTTTCTATTTCTTTGGTGTTAGTTGTGATCTCTCCCTTTTAATTCATAATTTTATTAAATTGGGTTCTCTCTCTTTTTCTTTTGGATAAGTTGGTCAGTGGTTTATTGATCTTATTGATTCTTTCCAAAAAACCAGCTTCTAATTTCATTGATATGTTCTACTGTGTTTCTATTTTCTATCTCATTGATCTCTGCTCTAATCTTGATTATTTCCCTTCTCGTGTATGGGGTTGGCTTAATTCATTGTTGATTCTCCAGTTCTTTAAGGTGTAAAGAGAGCTGGTGTATTCTGCTTTTTTCAATTTTTTTGAGGGAGGCTTGGATGGCTATGTATTTCCCCCTTAGGACTGCCTTTGCTGTATCCCATAGGTTTTGGACCAAAGTGTCTTCATTCTCATTGGTTTCCATGAATTGTTTAAGTTCTTCTTTGATTTCACGGTTGATCCAAACATTCTTAAGCAGGGTGGTCTTTAGCTTCCAGGTGTTTGAATTCCTTCTAAACTTTTTCTTGTGGTTGAGTTCCAGTTTCAAAGCATTGTGGTCTGAGAATATGCAGGGAAAAATCTCAATCTTTTGGTATAGGTTGAGCCCTGATTTGCGACCCAGTATGTGGTCTATTCTGGAGAAAGTTCCATGTGTGCTCGAGAAGAATGAGTATTCTGTTGTTTTAGGCTGGAATGTACTGTATATATCTATGAGGTCCATCTGGCCCAATGTGTCATTCAATGCTGTTTTTTCTTTATTGATTTTCTGCTTAGATGATCTATTACTGAAAGTAGCATGGTAAGATCCCTTACTATTAGTGTATTCATACCAATATGACTCTTTATCTTGATTAACAGTTGGCTTATGTAGTTGGCTGCTCTGTATTGGGTGCATAAATATTTACACTTGTTAGATCTTCTTGGTGGATAGACCCTTTAAGAATGATGTAGTGTCTAAAAAAATAAAATAAAATAAAATAAAATAAAATAATTAAAAAATTTAAAAAAACTTTTTAAATTAAAAAAAATGATGTAGTGTCCTTCTTTATCTCTGACTACAGTCTTTAGTTTAAAATCTAATTTATCTGATATGAGAATCATTACCCCAGCTTTCTTTTGAGGCCCATTGGCATGAAAGATGCTTCTCCACCCCTTCACTTTCAGTCTGGATATATCCTTGGGTTCCAAATGGGTCTCTTGTAGACAACATATGGATGGGTCTTATCGTTTTATCTAGTCTGCAGCCCTGTGCCTTTTTATGGGAGTGTTTAGGCCATTCACATTGAGGGTGATTATTGCAAGATATGTGTGAAAAAACCCATAGTGAATATCATCCTCAATGGGGAAAAGCTGACAGCCTTCCCTTTGAGATCAGGAACATGACAAGGATGTCTGCTCTTACCACTATTGTTCAACATAGTACTAGAAGTCCTAGCAACAGCAGTCAGACAACAAAAAGAAATAAAAGGTATTCGAATTGGCAATGAAGAAGTCGAACGCTCTCTCTTCGCAGATGATATGATACTTTATATGGAAAACCCAAAAGACTCCACCCCCAAACTACTAGAACTCATACAGCAATTCAGTAATGTGGCAGGATACAAAATCAATGTAAAGATATCAGTGGCTTTCCTATACACTAACAATGGAAATATAGAAAGAGAAATTGGAGAATCGATTCCATTTACTACAGCACCAAGAACCATAAGATACCTGGGAATAAACCTAACCAAAGAGGTAAAGGCTCTGTACTCGAGGAACTACAGAACACTCATGAAAGAAATTGAAGAAGACACAAAAAGATGGAAGACCATTCCATACTCAGGGATCAGAAGAATAAACATTGTTAAAACTTCTATACTGCCTAGAGCAATCTATACTTTCAATGCCATCCCGAGCAAAATTCCACCAGCATTTTTCAAAGAGCTGGAACAAATAATCCTTAAATATGTATGGAGCCAGAAGAGACCCTGAATTGCTAAGGAAATGTTGAAAAAGAAAAACAAAACTGGGGGCATCACGTTGCCTGATTTCAAGCTTTACTACAAAGCTGTGATCACCAAGACAGCATGGTCCTGGCACAAAAACAGACACATAGACCAGCAGAACAGAGTAGAGAGCCCAGATATGGACCCTCAACTCTGTGGTCAAATCATGTTCGACAAAGCAGGAAAAAATATGCAGTGGAAAAAAGACAGTCTCTTCAATAAATGGGGTTGGGAAAATTGGGCAGCTATGTGTAGAAGAATGAAACCTGACCATTCTCTTACACCATACACAAAGATAAACTCGAAATGGTTAAAAGACCTCAACATGAGGGAGGAATCTATCAAAATCCTAGAGGAGAACATAGGCAGTAACCTCTTTGACATCAGCCACCACAACTTCTTTCAAGATATGTCTCCAACGGCAAAGGAAACAAAAGCAAAAATGAATTTTTGGGACTTCATCAAGATCAAAAGCTTCTGCACAGCAAAGGAAACAGTCAACAAAACAAAGAGGCAACCCACAGAATGGGAGAAGATATTCACAAATGACACTACAGACAAAGGGCTGATATCCAAGATCTATAAAGAACTCCTCAAACTCAACACATGCAATACAGAGAATCACATCAAAAATGGGCAGAAGACAGGAAGAGACACTTCTCCAAAGAAGACATACAAATGGCTAACAGACATGAAAAAATGTTCATCAGTAGCCACCAGGGAGATTCAAATCAAAACCACATTTAGATACCACCTTACACCAGTTAGAATGGCCAAAATTAAATCAAGTGTTGGAGAGGATGTGGAGAAAGGAGAACCCTCCTATACTGCTGGTGGGAATGCGAGTTGGTGCAGCCACTTTGGAAAACAGTGTGGAGATTCCTTAAGAAATTAAAAAGAGAGCTACCCTATGACCCTGCAATTGCACTACCGGGTGTTTACCACAAAGATACAGATGTAGTGAAAAGAAGGGCCATCTGTACCCCAATGTTCATAGCAGCAAAGGCCACAGTCTTTCTGTGGAAAGAACCAAGATGCCCTTCAACAGATGAATGGATAAAGAAGGTATGGTCCATATATACAATGGAGTATTATACCTCCATCAGAAAGGATGAATACCTGACTTTTGTATCAACATGGATGGGACTGGAGGAGATTATGCTGAGTGAAATAAATCAAGCAGAGAGAGTCAAGTATCATATGGTTTCACTTATTCATGGAGCATAAGGAATAACACGGAGAACATTGGGAGATGGAGTAGAGAAGTGAGATGGAAGAAATCGGAGGGGGAGACAATGAGAATCTCTCAAACTCACATGAGAGATTGTGGACTCTGAGGGTCTTGGAGGGGAGCAGGGTGGAGGTTTGGGTGAGTCTGGTGGTGGTATTATGGAGGGCACATATTGCATGGAGAACTGGGTGTGGTGCATAAACAATGAATTTTTGAACACTGAAGAGAAAGGAAATAAAATGAAAAAAAAAAAGTAAATTCAAAAGAACATGGGATAGGGTTTTGCTTACAAAAAAGGCCTATATAGTAAACATAAAATAAAAAAAATACACTTACTATGCACAATAATATAATAAATTATGATATGTATTATAAATATACAATAAAATAAAATAATATATAGTAGATATAAATACACATAAATAAGATGAAAAAGGTTTGTATAAGCTAACAGCATTTGTATTATTATACTGCTTTTCAATCTACTGCCCATTACGTCTTCACTCTTTTTTTTTCCAAATATTTTATTTATTTATTTAACAAACAGAGATCACAAGTAGGCAGAGAGGCAGGCAGAGAGAGAGGGGGAAGCAGGCTCCCTGCTGAGCAGAGAGCCCGATTTAGGGCTCGATCCCAGGACCCTGGGATCATGACCTGAGCTGAAGGCAGAGGCTTAACCCACTGAGCCACCCAGGTGCCCCACATCTTCACTCTTCATTACCACGTTCATCAGTCTTTGATCTCACACAGCTGTATTTTCCAGCGATCCATTCACCTGTATTAAGCCACATTCATTCACTCATACATCAATTTATTCAGGAAACACTAACTCTGTGCCTACCATTTGCCAGATACTCAAGAAAAACTCAGGAATCTCTGCCCTCAAGATTAAAGTTCATTAAGGTAGGGGTCAAAACAAAACAAGCACCATAGTTAAAGATCAGGTTTCTCATAGAGAATACCAGGCAGCTACATATGTGTGTATAATGGGTGGGGGGCAGGTAGAGAGGCAGATATGGAACTAAGGGCAGTTTAAAAGATTTCCAAAGGTGACACTGATTTGAAGTTTAAAAGACATATGGTGGTTATCTAAAAGAAGCATTTATGAAAATGGAACAGCGTGTGCAAAGGGGGAGATGCATAAAAGAGCATAAATTTCAGTAGCAGGATAGCACTAAAGCATTGGATCGAGTGGTAATGAGGCAAAATTAGGGGGTAAGGGAATTGCCACAACAAGGATTTTGTGTAAGCCCAGACTTCCAGCCTAGAGCCATTCCTAGAAGACATGTGGATCCACTAAAAGGGTTTAAATGAGAAGCTGAAATGCTCTGATTTACATTTTGAAAGATCTCTCTGATGAGGGAATGGAGGGAGCGCTGACTCAAGACAGGTCTAACATGTAGAGCGTTTTGCAGGGATCCAGGCAAGACTCAATGAGGGCTGCAAAGCAAGGCAGAGGCAGAGGGAGGATAGGCTCTGAAGGGAAGAAGTCTGATAGGAAGGGTATTGAAGAGGCAGACACCACGGAATTGGCAGCTGATACCATTGACGAGGTCGAAGACATGACTCACCAGGTTCTGGCTTGAATGTCATTTACCATACAGTTGGAGAAGTTTGGAAATGGGAGCTGGGAGTGAAGAAGAGAGTTCGGCTGGAGACGTGTTGACTTTGAGGAATCCATGAGACAGCCAAGTAAGAAGAAACATTTCGTAGGCAATTAAATATATGGTATTTGCACTCAAAAACAAAGTCCAGATTCAAGATTCGGAGGTGCCTGGTTTCACAAGGAGCTGATGTCCTACATTGGAGGCTAGGAAAAGGAGAGAGTGAGAAGAACCAAGAGCCAAATATGGCACGGACAATAATATTTCAAGAACCAAGAGAGGAAGAGTGGCTACAAGAGGTTAAAGGAAGCAGCTAGAGAGGAAGAACTAAAGCAACAAACAGCCACGCCACAGAACCCAAGAACAAGAATGGCTACAGCAGTAGGTAAAGAAGATTGGAAAATTGTTCATAAATTCTTCACTGGGTTATGAATCAGCAGTACATTGACAGTGCCTAAAAGCAGTTTGGATGGAATCACAGGACAGACTTGAGGTTGTGAAGCTGAGAAGTGGGGAAAGGAGAAGGTAAAAGAGGGGAAAATGGAGATTTTGAATGAACATAACTTGTTCCAGAGGCGTGGTTATGGTCAAGAAGAGGCAGTGGCTAGAGGCACTCAAGGGATGAGAGAGGACTCTTGGCCCAGGGTTTCTTTGCAGAAATCACAAATTCACAAGTACTGCACTCAAGCATGCAAAGAAAATGTAACTTCCTTATTTTCTCGTAACTAATTTAATCTTCCACTTGGCAGAGTGGAGTAAACATAATAATTATAGATGTTCTTCTCTTCTAGCTTACATTGTCTCTTTTGGTGAGTCAGCCTCTTTCTAGTTGATGCCCTGTCCCTCCCCCAAGAAACCCTACATCAATAGGACAAGTGAGGGGTCAAACTGTGTGAGGCAACTTTTCCAACATTTTGTAAATGTTTTCTTATTTAAACTGTCATAACAACTCTGTATTTGAGAAATGAGGAAAATGAGTAACTTGACCGGGATCAGGCATCTAATAAAGATTGGAATCAGGATTCAAGCTTGGGTGGCCTGACTTGAGAGCCTGTGCCCTAAGCCACATTATTTGGCTGACACCAAGAAGCTGATGTGTAGAGGACTAAGAGAAATGAGTCCCTCAGACCCTCACAGTCTCTTGACCATCTAATGGTCCCATCTGAGCCCTAGGCTGGTGAAGGCTGAGGTGCAGTGGGTCCCCTCTCATCCCCAAGCTGGCAATGACTACTAGTTTCCATGGCCCTAAGCATGGTGTTTGGACACTCTAGTCTCCACAGACTCTGGCCCTTTAGTCCTCTGTGCAAGCTCTCTCAGCTTCTTTCTGTTCCTCTCCAAAGCAGTGAAGAACACCTGGAGGTCCCACGTGGTCCTTCCAGGGCAAAGAACAGAGCAAGGAATTCTCCCTCAGGCACATCGTGCTCCAATCACTAGGCCCTGTTTGCTTCACACCTTGACCAACACAGCCACGAGCTGTGTCCTCCCCCATACAGCAGTCCCTTTATCTGTGGTTTTGCTTTCTGCAGTTTCAGTTGCATGCAGTCAGCTGAGGTCCAGAAGCAGGTGCTCCTCCTCTGACAGAGCAACAGAAGGTCAAAGAGTCGCCGAATCTTACGTCACACACCTGCGTCATTCACCGCTTCCTCTCCTCATGTGGCTTTTATCATCTCCCAGCATCTCAGGAAGAAGGGTGAGTACAGTTTGATATTTTGAGAAAGATTTCACATTCACAGACCAGTTATGACAGCATATTGTTGTAATTGTTCTATTTTATTATTGGTTATTGTTAATATCTTACCGTGCCTGATTTATAAATTAAACCTTACCAGGGGCGTGTGTGTATAGGAAAAACGTAGTATATATAATGTTTGGGACTATCCACAGTTTCTGGCGATCACTAGGGGTCTGGGAACATATTTCCCAGGGATAAGGAGGAACGACTGTAATACCAGTCATCACGTCCTGTGTCTTCCTCTCACTCTGCTACTTCATCTCTCAGATCAAAAGGGAAGTATTTCTCCTTTCTCTTGGTCTCCAGTTCTGATTTCCAGCTATACTTTGTGTATGACGCTCAACCATTTTGTTATGCTAATGGAAGCTAGAGAAATTTAGAAAAGGAATATCCTTCTCACCAAAGCCTGGATTTCAAAATTATTGCCTCAGTTACATCTCAAGAAATACAGCTTTGTGACTAAAGCTGATCAATCCTATCTTTGTTCTAGGCTAAACTGTCCCTTATTCTGTGGGGCGATGGGCCTCGAGACCCATCTGTAGACATAGGAAGCTGGAAGGGATCATGATGTTAAAGGGGAAATTAAAGGGCACTGATTTAATACCTTCAAGATATTACCAACAGATATGTGCCTAAAAACTTCCTTAGTGTCATATACACTATAAGCAAATTCCTTAGGGTTATATACACTATAAGCAAATTCTTAACCCCCTCTCCTAAGAGGCTGTTCTTCCTTTGAGCCTGGGGAATTGGTCCTGTATTTGGTCACAGATTTGCCTTCAATAATTTTATTGTTTAATTTTTTAATTTTACTGTTTAATTTTTGGAGCCAGAGCAGGAGAGATTCAAGCTTGTCAACATTTTACATCTTGAGAAAAAAGATAATTGTAACAAGTTCTTTTATTTAGGACTGAGCTGAGTTGGTGTCTACTTTAATGAGTCATACACAAATGAGAAATTTAATACTACATAAGCAAATATTTTCATTACATAAAGAAGACATTTTTCTTACAGGAGTTCAGCTTACAGATTTAGAGAGTAATAAAAGAACTAGTGGTATTATTTACACCAGTAACACAGATATTCTAGCTTTAAAAGGTGGAATTCATAATTATTATGAGCTGACTCCTGTATCTGCTTTAATGAATGCTTGTATGAATTATATGTATCTATGTGCAGTTGGTTATCAACCAACATATCTTATTGCTGGTTCTTTTAATGTAAGTCAGAAAATTATCCACAGGCTCATACAAATTAATAAGTGAAGCACTGAGACTAATAGATTAGCATAGAAGAAACATGATCAGACATTTCATAAAAGAAAAAACAACTAATAAATATAGGGAAATAGCTTTTTTCCAACTGAAGAAGAGCAAGCATCTTTTTGAGATCCTGTGATAGTCATACACTTGAACCAAGTAATCCCAATCCCAGGAATTTACCTTTATGAAATTATCTAAAATAAAGGAGAAATGTGGTTACTACCATCATCATTTGGAATTGGTAATCTTTTTTCTGTAAAGGTCCAGATAATAAATATTTTAGGATGCGTGGGCCATTTGGTTCCTATTGCAACTACTCACCTCTGCCATTACAGAAAGAAACCAGCTATTGGTGCTATGTAAATGAGTACATGTGGCTGTGTTCCAACGAAACTTTATTTACAAAAATACATAGTGGGGATGCCTGGGTGGCTCAGTCGGTTGAGCAGCTGCCTTCGGCTCAGGTCATGATCCCAGCGTCCTGGGATCGAGTCCCACATCGGGCTCCTTGCTCGGCAGGGAGCCTGCTTCTCCCTCTGCCTCTGCCTGCCACTCTGTCTGCCTGTGCTCTCTCTCTCTCTCTGACAAATAAATAAATAAAATCTTAAAAAAAAAAAAAAAAAGAAAAATACATAGTGGCTAGGATTTGGCCTGTGGCCTAAACCCAGCCTCACAGTGTTGTTTATTAATGGCAAATGGTGGAAAAATCTAAACAAAAGTCTCAACAATTGAACATAGTTTCATGAAATAGGATAATGAACTCAATGGTATATTGTGCAGCCGTTGGGATAACAACTATAAAAATTATGGGAGCATGGGAAATGTTAAGTAAAAACCAGGACCAAAAATTATATACACAGCAATAGTAAAAACTTACATAATTCTGTCCATAGAAAGAGGCTGAAAAGGAATACATAAAAATTGCAAATAATTGTTTGCTGTGATGGGTGAGATTTTAAGCTTATTTTCATCACCGATATTAAAAATTTACTTGAGAGGTAACACAAACTTTAAACACTCATAGCTATCTAGCATTACTGTCATCAAACAGCATCCGCCCTTTGGTTAGAAAAAGTTCCAGGCAAACAAAGCAGGGGTTTTAGGTACCGAGGAAATTCTGGGGTGATCATGTGTAGTTTCACAACATAGAGGCATTCCTAATGTTGGTCCATCCTACTGGCTACATTGGCCAAACAGAATCGGATGAAAAAATCTGCATGATTTAAATAAATTGTGTGCACTACTGTAAAACCAGCTCAAAGGGACTATCAGGCTCATGGTAGATTAATGACATTGTCAGCATAGAGGCCGGTGGTCCATATATTTTAGATCTAATTCTTGTTGCACATGCCAGAGGCCTTTCTTTAACCAAATCTCTCATTTATCAATGATTGAGCATAGCTTGAAATTATAGTCCTAAAATCTTTATGCTACTATATACTGCCTAATACTACTTGCTATGTTTTTGCTATCTCCTTTGCTCTACTGAACTTATTGTTAAAAGATATTGGGAAATTTTATCCAATTCTTGATCTATTATGATGCATTAAAATCATTTATAACCGATCTATACTTTGAGGGTAAAGAGCATGGACCTGGGTCCACAGTGCCTGAATTTAAATTCCACCTCCTTAACTTATTAGATGTATGAACTGAGGCAAATTTATCAACTTCCCCATCACCCTCACCCCGGTTCCTCATCTGTAAAATGGGTATAAAGCAAAAACTACCTCCTAGGTTTTTCTAAAGATTAAATAAATTACCACAATATAAATTGCTTAGCATATAGTTTGGTATACTCAGTATGAGGACTCAGTACTGTGAATATGCTGTATCATCTGTTATTCTTTTGAGAGACTATATTCCACTGAACTTTGTTTCATTTTTTTTTTAAGATTTCATTTTTAAATAATCTCTGCACCCAATCTGGGGCTCAAATTTACAACCCCGAGATCAAGAGTTGCACGCTCTGCCAACTGAGCCAGTCAGGCACCCTTGATACTTTATTTCCAATCATATTCCAATTATAGGGTTTTATTTCCCGACTCTATTTACATTACTTTTTCCTCAGGCAGCACATAAAAATTATACCAACATCCTAAACAGACAGTGGTTCAATATCACGTCTCAGAATCTACAGCATTGTAAGAAGCGCAATGAAAAAAAAATCAGATTTACTGTGGTAATAATCTTAATTTCACCGTTCCTTCACAAGCACTCTACCATCTCAAAGCAATGGTGATAATCAGCCGCCAATAGGTGTCCAAGAAACTCTGCTTATGAGGTGGCAGAAGTCATCTTGGGCTCTCAGTGGGAGCTGTGGGAGAACACAGATCCTGGATAGGTCATTTCTAGGAAGCTGGTGGGAAATTTGTCTCGGGATCTGTGCTGTCAGACAAAAACAAGGATCTGACAAAGCAGTGCAGTGAATGTTGTGTTTTCTATTATAAATCACAATCAGCATTCATATGATTTTCAATAGTTGCTGTCAACACCCTACTTTTACTATCCAGTGTCACAAATTGAGCAAGTTGTTAAGGTATCAATCATATTCTGAAGACAATTTAGAAAGAGGCCTGAAAAGTAAATAATATACATAAGTGAATAATAGGATGCTTTATTTGATGCCATTTGTCATAGAAAATATATTTATATTTTTCCTGCTGGTCCTAACGTCACCATTTTTACACTCGCTGACACTCCCTTTGAGTGTAGCCCAGAGATGCATCTCAGCTGTGCCTATCAATCTTCAACAGATTTTCCTCCTCACCTGATAAATTTAGCAAGTCCTTACAATCCTCTTAACAGAGCTGATGACTGGATGTTTGTTTAGAAATAGTTATCTTTTTTTTTTAAAGATTTTATTTATTTATTTGACAGAGAGAGATCACAAGTAGTCAGAGAGGCAGGCAGAGAGAGAGAGGAGGAAGCAGGCTCCCCGCTGAGCAGAGAGCCCGATTCGGGGCTGGATCCCAGGACTCTGGGATCATGACCTGAGTGGAAGGCAGAGGCTTAACCCACTGAGCCACCCAGGCGCCCCTAGAAATATAATCTATTATAATCTTAACTAGAAAGTCAATATAGAGAAGTGTTATAGAAAATACTTCCAAATACAGTCCAAGATGTAGCCGTAGTAAAGAAGTTGTAGGACGTTTGTTAACCATAACAGCTTACAGATTACATGACAATATATGCAATGTATGTTTTCGTATGCAGGGCATTTGCTAAGGAGATGTATTTAAGATGCAAGTTCCTGAGTCCCACCCCCACAAATTCTGATTCAGCAAATCTGGGATGGGGCCCCGGAATCTGCGTTCCTCCCAGGCACCCCATGTCTTTTATAAAGTGAGTCTCAGAACACACGTTGATGAAGATTGGGCTAGACACCCACAGTGTTTCCACAAATCTACCATCACAGAGTGCTTAGCATATAAATTGATATAGTCGTTCATATATGTTTATTGACAAACAATTGATACTGAATTAGGTTCCAGATGCAGCTTTGCTGCTTTGTATATGACTGGGCTAAGGCACTTGGGTTTTCTCTCACACTCTAGCATCCATTACCCAAGATGGCAACCTGAATTTCCCTGCAGTGGCATTAGAATAGGATTGATCCTGGCTTCAGCTCCAGGACTGGAAGTTTGTTGCCTTAAACCATTCAGCAGATCCAATCCCATTAATCACAGAGATTAATTCAAAAGAAAGACTGGCATGTGACTCAAGTCGAGACAATCAGGGCCAGGAAAACTCACTTGGGGGATTTTGTTTGAATTATCAGGAAAGCAGACTCTTTTTCCTAGTGGAAGTGTGAGGAAGCATGTGGCTAGGAGCTGTTAGCCCCATTTTGTAGTCCGTACCGAGAAACAGGACAAAAAAACTAGAGAAAGCTGAGCGTAGTTAGAGCCTGAGCTCTGGACAAAGTTTCTTTGGTCATCTAGAACATTCAGTGCTGTGAGCCCCAGAATTTCCATTTTCACTAAAGGCAGTTTGAGTCAGTTTTGTGTTACACACAATATAAAGCATCCTAACTGAGGCACCTGTGAATAGAGAATATTTTCTGAGATGAACTATGAGATGCTTTCCTTTCAAAAGAAAATCAGCGATCTTTAAAATTTTTTAAGTTAAAAAAGATTAACACAGTAATATCTGGACAATGCTCAGCATACAAATTAAACAGAAATCTTATCTTCTGTTAACTCATAAACTAATTGGGAAATTTTCTATCAGCTACTCTTTGGCAAATATTCTGAAAATAACTCTCAATTAGCCCAAGAGCCAAAGACATGAAATGGCATGGGATTTACTATGCTAAAGGGCAACCCAATTACTGAATTGCTCTATCAGTCTCAAACAAAGGGAGAGTTTGTAGGGTAACATCATGACTTGGGCAAAATAAGAAGAGAAGGAACTTTAGCAGATATTAGTCAACTGAACTGGGTATGACAGTTTATCTAAAGGTATTAAGGATGGTCTTTTAGTGGCAGGAAGTGAACTGTCAGACAATATATCAAAGACTTCTTCCAGAAAACATAAAATTATTTTTTTTTGTGGAAATTTTTTTTTGTGGAAAATTTTTTTCCAATCCCAAAATATATTTGTCATTTCAGTTCAATTCAAGCAAATTCATCATCTTCTAAGCTTTGTAACATTTAAAAATTATTTTACTATATTCTGTCCTCAGATTATGTTCCGTGTAATAGAGGTTTAATATAACATATTGAGAAATAATTAAATACATTAAAAATAACATTGGTGTCACCATATTGCTTTCCTAATTAACATGTTATTACGAGTTCTGTGATATATCTCTTTTGAATTAATTGGGATTACAAGCAGTCAGCCTTAGAATCATTACAAAAGAATTTGTCCAGTAATATCAAGAGACAGAGCGAGGCATGCCAGAGCTTATAAAACTTACATTTTTTTACCTCTGTAAATCATAATTTCAGTGTTTGCAACATTCTGAGTGCAGACACCACAGGCAGTAATAACTGGCTTAAATGCCTTCACAGTACAGCTGTTTGCAACAATACCTCCATTCATAACTCTCAAAAAATAAAATGACAGCTACAAGTGCCTTGAAAGAATATATGTTCCTCTTCGCATTGTCCCTCAGGTTAACTCCCAGGGTGCCCGCAGCCCTACCCAACAGTAACTGTCAATAAAAGCATTACACCCAAAGTTATTGCACAGGCTGTGGGTAACTGCAAACATCCCCATGTTTTCTTGATGAGGGATTTAGGTTTGAACTACACTGTGAAATCACTTTTTGTGTTCTGGTGAATTTGTTCATTAGAATAAAAGCTTCGGAATATCTTATGTGGGTGTTGGTCAGGCTGTAGGCAAAAAAGAAAGAGAAAGAGAGAGATAGAAAGATATTAGCAGGATTACAGTCCAATCTCGCAGAAGTTCTGCAATAGGGTCTCCATTAGTTAAGACCCTCTTGGGTTAGACATGTCAGAAACCCAACTCAAACTGGCTTACAGAAAGGGAGAGCGTAGTGTCTGTGTGTGCGGGAAGTCAGAGAAGTAGATGTATCTTTAATTAGGGGTGGATCCACAGGTAAAAAATGTGCTTGGAGTTCTGCCTCTCTCCTTCTCCACCTTCCAGTATGCTTATCTCCAGTTGTTTCATCACAGGCCGACTTTTTCTGTGTGTGTCAGACATGATGGCGTATGTCAGCCCCAGATGCACATTTGCCCTGCTTAGCAATCGCAGTGGAATTATATGTTCCCCACCCATTATAACCCTGTATCAATCTCAGAAAAGACAATGATTTATCTTTCTTGAGTCACATGCACATTCCTGAATTAATCCTGGGCACTCCAATAGCTAGCCCTGATCACATGCTCATCCACTAAGTGGGGTTGATTGACATCACCACCTGGACCACTAAGAATGGGGAAGGCGTAGATGGAGGAGGGTGGGGAATGATGCCAGGCAGATAAAAACTACCGTTTCCACCAACCACTGCACCCTTTCTGCTCTCCTGATCAAACTACAGACCCTAGAGAAAGGATTTCCACAACGTCGAAAAGATTATCCCAATAAAGAGCATTGATCCTACAGATTCTTTATACATTTTCATTTGTGAAGACTTTCTTTCTTTAAGATTTTATTTATTTATTTTAGAGGGAGAGAGAGAGAGAAAGAAAGAGAGAGAGGGCCTGAACAGGGGCAGGAGCAGAGGGAGAGGGATAAGCAGACTCCACACTGAGCACGGAGCCTGATATGGGTCTTGGTCCCAGGACCCTGAGATCCTGACCTGATCTTAACCAACTGAGCTACTCAGGTGCCCCCAATAGTGGAGACTTTTAAACCAATCAGCATGGAAAGAGCATTTATACCTAAACCAATGCATAAGTGGTAATTTGTATATCACATTTCCCATGTGGGTGAGGGCCTTTTGAACTTCTCTGAAAAATCCTAAAATCATGTGAATAATATGAAGTCATGAATTTGGAGAATACGTAAATAGAAAATAAATCAGGTAAATCTTGATGCCTTCTACCCAAATCTTGATGCAGGGGAGGCAGTGGGGGGAGAAATGTGAGAAATAAGCTACCACCCAATGAAATTTCATCATGTGAGGAATTCCACATCGTTTTACTTCATAAATTTAAAATAGTATTTCCATTTAGTTTTGAAATTTACAGAACACGCTTTTGAGTATGATTATAATCACCCCTGCTTCCCTTTCTTAAAATAACATAAACACTTACGTTCAAAACTAAAAGCCATTCCTACCTTTACAGTGAGTGATTACTCTCTTATCAGTCTAAAACATCTTTGGGTAAACAGTTACATCTTAGCGTGCTTTCCAAGTTCATGTGAAAATGGTCAGTAGGAAACCAATGTGGTAATATTATAGGGACTGATTCAGTTCCAGCTGAGTGGAGATGAGAAAGGAAATGGTTATTCTTCAAGCTCTTTCTCTAAATTTTGACAAAATTGTAGACGTAGAATTTACTCATGAGCTTAAACATTCACATTGACCCTCTGGTGCTTAGGAATAGAGCTCTTCAAACTGGCAAGACAGGATTTCTTATTTTTGAGGGTGGGAGAGAAAAAGAAATCCTTGAACCTAAGAACAGTAGTTTCCTGCTTATGAAGCAAAGGCAGGAATCCATATATTCTACCTGCTGTGTCACCTTTATGCCATTGTGGAGAACTTGTCTAAGACAGGAAAAAGTGGTTAGAAGCCAGAAAAACCACCATAGAAACCATGAAAAATAAAAGACTTGACTATAAATTTCAAGTTGTTATTATTGCCCATGCTGTAAGAGAGAGAGAGAACAATAATAGCTGGGTTAAAAATTAAGACAAAGAGTATAATTTAGTAAGTTTACTGAACCCAGCAGTTTCAGAAATAGGTAAGAGCTTTTGCTAAACTCACACTGTGGCCAGAATCACCATCTGTTATGAAAGGCTTTTCTTCAGCAGTGATCCTATCCAATAAGGAATGGTTTATTTCACAGATTTGCAAATTCACTTCATGGAATCCTTACAGTATTTTTACTATTTCTGAGATATGACAAGAACATTAGTTCTGCTTTCACTGTACAAGATAAGGGGACTCACACAATTGCTCTCAACCCTTTGTTTCTTTCCTAAAATCCAGCTAAAATTGCAAGGCAATCATTTCTTCTTTGACTGAAGTTTATTCCCATGCCATAAATCCCTTCTTGATAATTGCTATTACCAATTCACTGAACTTTTCTTACTTTATAATATAAAGTTTTTCCTTCCCAACTCTCCCAGCTATATAAGATTGAAATAACTATGTTTTTAGGGTTGTTCTCAGAGTAAAACCTACCTGGATTTGCCTTGCAAATAGATTTCTCTATTAATATTGCCACATATTTTCATTTAAATTGAAATAGAAATTTAGGATTCATTTGCCATGTAATCCTTTCACTAATCTAGAAAACGAGTCTAGCCAAATATCACTCACAACTGTCCAAATTTCAATGTGACTAATAATTAACTTCTTTAATCTTAGAGGTCCCATCTAACCAAGTAAGTATTCTTTCACTTTATAGGCTTTAATTACCAGCAAACTGTGCTCAGATATAACTAGAACAGAATATAAAACTTAACAATAGCTAACAATTACAGAAGGTATTCTTTAATTGCAAAACATTTTGATCTTTGATTTCAGCTTATCTAGAGACATGTCTTTAGATGCTTGGCCTATGCCATAAAAAAGGCTATAAAAGATGCCATGACTCAGTTTTACTACTGGGTAGCAGACCCATTCCACCCATGTCATTTAGAGGCCAACTCTGTGCTGCTGAAGTAAAAAATTATCTTCTGTGCCTGTCTGTGAGAGATTCTAATCTGTCTAAGCATGCCTAAGAAACTATAAGTATAGGCATAATGACTCAGAAGTCTCTTGAAAAAGCTACATCATTTTGGGACCCACTGTACTGAGTATAACACTATCCAAAAAGAGTAATTTATCTTTCTGGATCTTCTTCACTGCCACACACCCGCCCAGCCTTGGCACTCTAAAGGACATCACTTCCAAAGACAGCCTTCTGGACCATCCAAGCCATAAGAAAGACCGTGGTGCCTGTTAGAGTGTCTGCTGAGGAAATATCCCAGTCTGGCCTGAGTGCCAAAAATTGTATCTCTCCAAAGCAACTGAGAACCATTTTTCTCCTGGCCTCTGTGCCCATGTAATTGATTAGATTTCCCTCTTCTTGGTGCCTGTTCTACAGCTTAGAGCCAACTTCTGTTTCTGGCACTATGATAGACCAGATATTTTGAAAGACCCTGCCAATGAAAATGACTAAAATGTTGAATTAAGAAAAAAAATACATCTTTAATTGCACTGCTAAGCTGGCACAAACAAACAGAATCCACAGAGGCCAAAATTAAAGTGAAAAGAGAAACCCAAGAATTAAGCAAGAGCCAAAGCCAGATATCCCTCTGAGGGGTTGAGCTAAGTGATGAAACCTTGAGTTTCCACCATGACAGCTGCATGAGGTGTAGAGGACAGGAGATAAAAACATGCCCAGGGTGGGAAAGTCAATAGGAAGCTATGTCCACAGAGTGCCGTGAGAGCTACACACTTGCAGTCTTAGGACAAATGAAAACCAAACCCACTTTATAGAAATGGAGAGCACAAAAATTTGCCTATCCCAACCCTGCAGCAAAGCAAAATAAATAAATAAATAGATAGGAAAGAAGGAACAAAGAAAGGGAAAGAGAAAGAAAGGGAGGGGGGAGGGAGGGAGGAAGGAAGGAAGAAAGAAGGAAAAGAAGAGGATATATGGAAAATTTACACCATTAAAGTTCAAATTCACCTACCTATATGATTTAGAAGTTTTAGCAGAGACATTTTATTTAAAGTGTCCAGTTAGAGAGTATGTGAAGATGACTGAAAAAGACAAATGCAGACTCTCTTCAGAGGAATATTACTTCAATCTGGATGTTAATGAAATTCCACAATTAAAAAGAAAATGGGCTTCTAATAAAAAGAGTCACAAACATCCAAGGAAACAATAAAATATATAGTCAACCAAAAAGGAAGACAGAAGAAAATAACCAACAAAGATTTCAAATACTGGAATTTTTAGATACAGAATATAGCATAATTATGTTTGTAATCATAAAGTAATGAAGAACTTGAAAATCGCCAAGAACATGAATTTATATATATTTCCCCTATAGAGGGGGGAAAAAGCATGTTTTTCAAAGAATCAAATAGAAGTCTTAGAAATTAAAAACTCAGTGGACAGAGTAAAGAGGATAGATACAACTGAAGAGAAAATTGGTAAACTAGAAGACAGATCCAAAGAAGTTATCCTGAATTCAGCTAAGGAATGAAAAAGAAAAATATCAAAAAGAGTTTAGGAGACAATAAGAATAAGGCAAGGTCAACCATATTTTCAATCATAGCTCAAAAACAGTTGAAGAGGCAATATTAAAGAGATAATGATAGAGAACCTCCTAAGTGGTGGGTCTCCCCAAGCAGAATGCCCTATGGCATCTTAACACATGGATGCTTCAGATAGTCCCAGGATAATGAACGCCACACTCATTAAAAGTTCCCTGTCATTTAAAAAGGGGTAGTTCCCTAATCAGGCTGGACTGGTCTCCAACAATGTCTCAGGAACCCCAGCAGGGCAGCAGGTATGGATGCCATGGGACAGAAAAGGTTAAGTTTCATGGCTTCAGAGGTCACAGTGATGCCAAGTGATCCAGAAAAATCCTGGGGTAAGTCTGCCAAGACCTCAGAAAGAACACAAGGATGCTGAATGCCTACAATTTGACTGCTAAGGGCTTAGAACTCAAATTATAGATCCAGTGATCCAAAATCCCTTGATTATACCTTCCAAGGGGTCAGCAAAGTAGAAAGTGAAGAAATGCCAACCATCCTCTCTCTCACTCCTTGGATTTCTCTTCATTCTGCCCTGGGCCTAAAACTCTCCTAGGAGTTTTCCCTCATAACCACTCCTTTCCAAATGCCCCCTTCTGTCAGGCCCTATACAGCACTGCCCGCCCACCACAGCACTCAGTCAACACAGAATTTTAATCGTCTCATGATCTGTGTAACTGTTTGTCCCCTCCACTCTGAACTTCACAGTTTGTTCCTGCAAAATACAGACTTTATATTATTAGTCTCTGTACTTTTAGAGTTTGTTAGGATCTAGCTCAATGGCTTGTATATGAGTCAGTATGTTCAACCAATGTTTTTTGAATGATATATATACTATATACCATATATACTATATACCACTATGTGGTATATATACTATATACCACCATATGGTATATAGTATATATATTCCTAATTATTACACCCTAACATGTCAAAAAGACAACATTTCATAAGTGAATTAGAAAGAGAATTGCATTTAAAGGAATTGCTTTGAAAGGAAAAGACAGAAAAGGCTAGAGAATAACAGAAAAGACCATGGCTAAAAGAAACGAGTCTTAACATTTCACATGCTTCTCCTTCCTCTCTGATTTCCATGCTTTTGCTAGGACTTAATTTTGCTTCCAATATTGTTGAAAAATAATTAGCATTCCTTATTTTCTAGACGACAGACATTTTGTAAAACTTCTTCTTTTCAAATGTTTCTCCTCCGGGCCTCCCAGACCCCCACAGCTGGACGTGTTCTGCTTGCATGGAATCAAACAGTATTAATGTCTCCCATCAGCTGGTGCTGTCATTCAACCCACATCTTTTTTATTCAAAATTAACACTGCACCAGATTCCTCATTAATTATAGCGGGAGGTTTTGGAAAAGTTGGAGTTCTTCTGGTATGTGATGTGGAGCCCAAAAACAGATGTAGAAAAAAAAAATATATATATATATATGAACATAAGGATTATTATTCCTCACAACAGAAAGCCCCAAGTTATGCCCTAAGAAAGCTGATAATATAATAAAATAGGGGGCATATTTATTACTCATTTCACTAAGTTTTTATTTTTATACTTCATATTTTTATTTCAAACCTAGAGAAGTTAACAAAAATATTATGAGGTTCAGTGTACACTTTACACAGGCTTATTGTTACATTTTACCCCCTTTGCAAAGATCTCTCTCTCTGTCATTATATATAACAGATATATATAATTTTTACAAATCATATGAGAGCACATTATAGGTATCAGGCCCCTTTTCACTTACATACTTCAGCATAGGATTTCTAGGACCAGAGATGTTCTTTTATATAATCAGATGTTTTTTGATTATTGAAATCAGAAAATGTAACATCAGTGCAATTGCCTAATCTATAATCCAGCTTCAGATGTTGCCAGTTGTCTCGCTAATATATCCTTTATAGCTTCTTTGTCCCTTAAATCTGGGATCTGAGCCAGGATTAGCCACTATATGTAACACTCATGTCTCTTTAGTATCCTTCAACCAGGAAAAAAGGTCACTTGGCCTTTTTTGTGTTTTACCACTGTTTTTAAAGTGTATAGGCCACTTATTTTATATAGTGTTCCCCCTATTGGGCTTATCTTATGTTTCTTCATGATTGGATTCAAGATAATGTACTTTAGGCAGAAATGCCATAAGAAAAGATCGTCTCAGGAGGCATCTGCTAGTCTGGCCCATTACTGACAACATTCACTTTGGAAAGTGTATATTTGAACCACATCAGTAAATCAAGAAGTGAGCAATACATGCATAGATTTTTATGAAAGCTTACCAAAAAATGAACCAAATATAAGAAAGCATGATATTCAAAGAGAGAACATATATTCACATTAGCCCCTTTTGACAAATAGGAAAATAAATGCACTGTTAGAAACAGAACAAAAGAGAAATGGTTATGGGAAGTTCTGGGAGATAGTGACATTTCCATATTAGGGAAAAGCAAGTTGCTAATAGTTTCAGGGAGGATATAATAAATTGGGGGTCATTTTTCAAAAACTAATTTGAGTTCCCCTAGATTCCTTTTCCAGGACATCACTAGTAATTGTGTTTATAAATAACCGGTTCAGGGGGTACCTAGGTGGCTCCATCAGTTCAGTGGCCAACTCTTGATTTCAGCTCAGGTTACGATCTTGGGGTCCTGGGATCGAGCCCCAAGTCAGGCTCTGCGCTCAGCCGGGGGTCTTGAGATTCCTCTCTCCCTCTGCCCCTCCCCCTACTCACACGCATGTATGGGCATATGTTCTCTCTCTCTCTCAAATAAATGACTAAATCTTTAAAAATAAATAAGTAACTGGTTCATGATAATGAAAAATTTGGTCTGCCTTTGGGGGGGAAAAGGTGATTTTTAAGTTCCTTTTGACTCAAAATTTTTTATTTTAAAAAGTTATAGTACTATCTCATGACCACACAGCTTTTAGTAGCAAAATTTGTGGGTAAACTTATAAAAATACAATATATAGATTTATATGTGTGTGTGTGTATATATATATATATGTATATATATATATAAACTACACATACACATACTTTTAGTGCATATAAAAAAGTAGAATATTTGTTCCTTCCTATTAAGAAAGGTCATAATCCACAAAGCATTAACTCAACTAGTGTCACCTTGGTTTCCTACTTTTCCCCATTCATAGAGTTTCCATGTGTAACAGGCACTATTTTGGTTGAAGAATGATATCAGAAATCTCCTGTGGTAATTTTATTCCATCCCCACAACTGGCTATAGTACAATGCCTTTTAGAGTCAAGTAGAAGGGAATTTCAGTGCATTACAATGTACAAACTATAATTTTAGTTTCAATTTTCAGTAATTGTTCCACTAGAAAAAAATAACTTCTCTGGGAAGTTCAGCCCTGTACTATTTTTATGCAACTCTCTAGGCATGTAAATTTAAAAACCTGTATTGCACGAATAAGTTATTTTCTGTTTTGTTTTGTTTTGTTAACAATTCAGTTCACTAAACACTCAAGTGAAAAATGAAGGATACTTTTCTTTCTTTTATTCTTTTTTTTATGATGCTGTGATGGCAAGAAACAGGACAAAAAAATTACACTTTTTGTTCTTCATTCTTATCGTTCTTTGTAACTTAAAGACATTAATTTTAATGAGGTTAACTCATGTGCAAGGCACCATTTTAAACTATGATATAGAGTTTTGGGAAGAGAATGTCCTGTCACTTGAGCTATTTAATATCACCTAAGAATTGTGAAATACAGCAAATATAAATAATTTTTGGGTACTGTTGCTATGCAATATTGTAATAACCCATCAATTACTCTGTAAGAAAAGTCAGCTGAAGAAGATGTGTAGAAACAGCATGGTAGAGGAACGGGATAAGGGAATGGTGGACTGAACACTGTGTGTGTCCCCAGTTGAGAATCTTCCTGAACCTTACTTTAATCCCCAGGGAAAGGGATTAAAAGAAGAATAGTTCTTTTTTAGACATCATTAAACAGTCTTCTTGCCCTTTGCAACTTCTGCCATGGCATCTAAAACATGAAGTTGTTCAAAGGTAAGAAAAGTCCATAGACCAAAAGAAAACATCTACCACATTCCTGTTCTCTTCCAACGTCTTCTCGTGTTAACTCCCTCCGTTTTGCCCCTTCACTCTGCTACCTACACAAGGGTGCCCTTTCCCTGCTGGTTGTCTTTCAACAGCTGAGCCCTTGTAAATGCGCCCTCACAAAAGGCTGACGGAGAAACCATTGCGAGTAGACTTGGCTCCAGCCCTGTCATGATTGCTTCCGGCTCCTGAGAAGATAAGAAAACTTTGTCACTTCTCCTTCATGTCAAATAACTTCATCAGATGGCAGAAATGAGTGAATTACTCAAAGTCACTTAGTGAATCATTTGCAGAGGAAGAATTAACCGACTTTTGGACCCTGCTTACCCTTCCTGTGTGGCCTTTCATTTCATCCATGAGAGAGCCCTTAGGGAATTCACAGCAAAATCACAAACCAGGGAGCCATGATCCCAGTACCAGCCCTTCACAACCTCTGGCTACTTCCAGACGTTTCTGAGAGAGCCCTTAAAAAGAATCCTGTTTATATTTGAGGCCTTTTAAGACAGTTGGTCATTTTTACTCTTTTATTTTTATCTCTGTGGAAAAAGCAGGAAGCTTTTTATATGGGGATGGCTGCCTGTTGCCATGGGTGAAAGGCAGCGAGGCTAAAGAAAGGGGATAACAGGTCAAGGCTTAACAACTGATATAAATATATTTAAAGGAAGAGACACTGCAAAAACAGTTTTCCTATTTTGTTTTTACATTTTAAGAAACGTTGTAACCCCTGTAGGTGGGAAGCAAGAGTTTCTTCAAACCTTACAAAGCAATTCCTCCAGGTATGATCTTTGGCCAGTTTTGCCCAAGTCACAGAGACAAATTTGAGAGAAAATCAAATTCATGCTGCTTGAAGTGAGGTGAAATGCAGAAGTCCATATAGTTTAAGAGTTAAAGCATACAACACTTGGGGTCAGTTTTATTCTTGCAAAGTGGAAATCTGTAACCTAGTATTTACCTCGTTGGAGCCTCCTCTTTGGGGTCATGAAAATAACATTTGCCTTACATGATCGTCGTGAGCATCCCTGTACAAGCAATACTGTGTTATCTGGAATCAGTGTAACACGTTCAAGACCCAATTTTATAGTCCGAAATGAAAGCAGACACAGAAAAGCAGTAAAAGATATCAACTGCCTGAACTCCTGGGCTGACCTTCAGAAGGAAAAAAAGAAGAAAAACTTAGGGGTTGGTTTTGAGTTGGTCTCTTCTTTAGTAACCTCAGGGACAGTCTAAATGTCTAGTATATTTTAAACCTAATCTGAGTTCTTTAAAAAGTTTTGGACATAATTCAGATATGGCAGGCCCCCTAAGCCTAACATTTCCACAGCTGCCTTGATTTGCTGACTTGTGAGCCCAACATTAAAAATGTCCATTGGAGAAACGCCACCGTGGTATAGTTGGAAAAAATAAAAAGTAAAAAACAGTCATTCGTATTTCCTCCTCCCACACTCCTGTGTGATACAATCAAGAGAAAACTGGGATTTGAAAAGCAGACACTGATTCACCCTCTCACTGTGAATGATGTAACCTCTAAGTCAGATATTGAGCAAAAGGAAAGCAAGTAAAAGCACCATGGAAAATCCAGGCCTTTGTACAGTTTCTCTTTCTCTTTCAAATCCTTCCCTTTATAAAGGGCAGGTCCCTTTATAATGAAGAAAATAAAAGACAACCCAATTATCTCCTTTTGAGAGCTGGTTAAATATTTTATGGTATAATGAGTCTCTTCAACAGTTTAAAATAATGAGATAAATTATACATCTCAATATGGAAAAATAACCAAGACATTGTTGAGTGAAAAAAAAAGGAAGTTGCAAATTATAGGGGATACACTCAGTCCATTTGTGTAAAAAAAAAAAAAAAGAAAAAAGAAAGAAATGAAAAAAAATAGACGTATAACACTCTGGCCAGGGTATCTCAGTAGAGGCACTAATGACACTTAGGGCTGAGTAATTCCTTGCTGAGGAGGCTGTCCCGGGCATTGCAGGATGTTTAGCAGCAACTCTGTACCCTTCTGCAAAATGCCAGTAGCAACCCGGCCCCCTCTCCGTTATGACAACCAGAAACGTCTGTAGAAATTTCCAAATGTCCCCTTGGAAGGCAAAACTAACCACCCCTGCTCTGGGGAACAAGGTGGAAGGGGAGCTTTTCAGTTTCATCTCTCCTCTTCTGAACAGTTTGGGTTTTTTTTGTTTGTTTGACTTTACCATGAACATGTACTATTTTTATAAGTTATGTTTAAGGAAAAAGTTTCCAGATTCATCTCAGAACTCATAGAACTTGCGGGGGGAAAATGAACTATATAACTTACAAAAATACTCCTTAACGTTGTATTGATTGATTTAGTAGCTTCATGTAGTATATTTACTCCAAAGAGCTTAAGCTTCCTGTCGTATATTTACTCCGAAGAGCTTAAGGCTCTGTTGAAAGAAAGAAAAGAAAAAGAAAAAAATCGATTAAAAAAATTCTAAAATTTTTATAGCCAGAGAAAAACAGCAGCAAAGATGTTGGGAAGGTGGTAGCCAAAATCTAGCTATTTAATGAATGCACTTGGCATTGACATTGGGGGTTAAGAATTTATTTTCTGCCCAGTCATGCCAGCCCCCAGGGAAATTGCACAGAATGTGAGCCATCCTCAGTCTCCTTCCAACTTCTCATGCCATTTCCCTTCCTCACCCATTCGTGTGTTGACTCAAATATGCAGCAGGATTATATTAGACTCTGAATTCTTTGGGATTTGAGAAGCATCAACGGCTTTGGTATAAATTAATGGTTTTATCCTTACCGGGGACTTGCACTTGAACCTACTACTCAGAGACAGGAAAGTTCTCATGGGGCATCTTCAGAGACCAGAGACTGTCTTCCAGCAGGAACTGCATGGGGAACAGGGCTGCTAACCACAAAGGCAGGCACCAAGTGAGGCGGGGGGCGAGGCCAGGCTGCTCCTCAGGAAGGTAACAGTGAGGCCCATGAGAGGTGGGGATGGCCATGTTGTTTCACTCAGTGAGAAGTCCCAAAGGAAGAAGTGGAACCTAAAAACTTTCTAAAGACAAGAGTGAAAGTGTTTGGCCAAACTAAGGGAAAAGCAAGCAACACCCCAAAGGTGGGGGCGGGGCAGAGGTGAGGGGGGAAGGAGTAAAGGGAAGCAACAATACTGAAGAGAGCCATATGAGGGGAAAGAGTCTCAGGAACATGAAGGTGGAAAGCAACTGCCCGCCAGGGAGTGGAGAAGGGGCAGGAGTTTAGACTCAGTAAGGGCCTCCAGGCAAAGGGTGTTTTCTTAAAGCACAGAACAGGAGGTGAGCTGTAAGGACAGGGTTGATGAAGTACCATTCCCAAAAGTCAGAGACATGAATAAGTAGGTTCTACTTAAAAAAAAAAAAAAAAAAAAAAAAAGTATTTATATTCTTCAAGTCACCATATTTTAAGTTCATAGGGCTTATCCATCATTCAGTCTTTGCCTTCCTCTGTCTTCAGCCAAGACTTGCATTGCCATTTCCTGGTGCTGTGGGTGGTTAGGATAATGAGGGGTATTCTGTGGCTTTGCTTCATTTCTGGCCTCCCTCCCTTTCTGAGGGTGTGTCTCTCTTTGCTCTGCCCCATAAAAGATACTGTCACATGTGAATGCCGTCTGTGTGTGGCCCTGGAGCCCGCCCAGCCTGCGCCTTCCTCACAGCAGCCGCCAGAAAAGCCAGAAAATGGATTATAAACCTCAGTGTTAATGTTCGGACCAGCAGTGGCCATGGTGCTGGTGCTCTTTTCTTCTGAAACAGAAACGGGAAGAACGAATGTCCTGGGCTTTCTATGAAATAAGTCATCATTTGCAAAAATGTTTCTTTGTTGCACCACAAGGCAGTTGTGCGACTGACTTTTGAAAACATCCGTGTCTTCCTGTTTGGAAAATGATAAAATCAAGAATTCCCCATTAAAAATAAACGAGACCATGGGCACCTGGGTGGCTCAGTGGGTTAAAGCCTCTGCTTTCGGCTCAGGTCATGATCCCAGGGTCCTGGGATCGAGCCCCGCATCGGGCTCTCTGCTCAGCAGGGAGCCTGCTTCCTCCTCTCTCTCTGCCTGCCTCTGTGCCTACTTGTGATCTCTGTCAAATAAATAAATAAAATCTTTAAAAAAATAAACGAGACCCCCCCCATAATCTTATTTATGGCAATATTTAAGTGATTTCACTAAAAGTGAAGTGGTAAGATTTATAAAATGGCAAACTGAAGGCTCTCGTTTACGTAAACCACTTGTCACGGTGGCTCCTAATCTGAAAGAAATGGAAGAGTTCCTTAAGCTATTTCCAGTATTCCTGAGAGTTAAACAGAAATTGCAAGTTCACTTTCATTAAAGTTGCACAGGCTAACTGAAAGGTCAGGCACCTTTGATTCTGCCTGGAATCATGTTACTGTAATTTGGCAGCACTGGTTATCTCCCGCTGATCAGGACTGCTGTTCTAGAGAAAAGGCAAAGTAAGGCAGGAGGAAGAGAGACAAGAGGAGAGGAACAGGACTGAGGTCTAGACCTGAGCAGTCTTTGTTAAACTGGGTGAATTTTCATCTCAACTGCCCTCAGTTTTCTCATCTGTAAATTGGGCATAATGCTGTGGTATGTTCCTGTGAGTACTGGGAATAGTCTGTGTAAGCACTTGGGTTTCGTAATACGGAGTGCTTCCTGTGTTCTAGACCCTGTTCTAGTTGCTTTTCGTGGATTCATTCACAACAACATTGTGAAGTTGCCCCAGTTGTTAGCCCACTGTTTAGGATGAGGAAATTAAGACATGGAACAGTTTTTAAAAGCTTGTCTAAGGCCATACTGCTAACGAACTGGGGCCTCAACCAGGGTAATCTGGTCATGAGTCAATCCATGTCTGTTTGTGACAAATCCATGCTCTCAACCACTCTGCTCTGTTACCGGGATACGTAATGAATCTCATGTGCAGTCACTTCTGTGAATGCTATTATTCTGTGGCATTGTTATTAAAAAGGAGAAAAATAAATTGCTACCAAATAAATTTATTCTGTTTAGTAGACAAAATTTAAACCTCAAGGGGCACCTGGGTAGCTCAGTTGTTTAGGAGTCTGCCTTCAGCTCGGGTCATTGTCCCAGGGTCCTGGGATTGAGTCCTGCATCAGGCTCCCTGTTCAGCAGGGAGCCTGCTTCTCCCTCTCGGGCTCCCTCTGCTTGTGTGCGTTCTCTCTCTCTCTCTCACACACACACAAATGAATAAATGAAATCTTAAAAAAAAAAAATTCAGACCTCAAGATCTATGGTGGTAAAATGGTTGGTAATCATTGCTCTATAATGGAGAATTCTACATTGTATGGTCAGTCATTAATTTAGTCTCTAGGATGACTCTGATATAAAGTGACCTTCTCATCCTTCTCTCTTTTTCCCCAGTCATTCATTCATTCACTCACCAACTGCATGCCAGATACTATAGAAGAATCTTTTTTTTTCATAGATTCAAATGTAGTGTTATTCTGAAACCACAGTGTGTTTATAATACATGTCATTATACTCATTAAACACAAAATGTATTTTTAGATCCCTAAGTATATGCTCTGAAATAAAATATCCTTTACTTAATTCACTTTCCCAGTTTGTTCTGTTACTAATTTGTAACTTATTTATATACAAGTACACACAAAAAAAATGCATTTTCTGAAGTATATAAAAACTCTCACGCTTCCTCTGAGAAGATTTCATCCAAATTGAATGAACAAGTATAAAACAAATAAAGGGAAGGAAAAAATAGCTCCAAACAATCCTTATATACTATGGATTCTAATACAAAACAATAATATATAAGGCACATAACAATCTTTTCCCATGTCCTGATTTGTAAAAAGTTTAAAAACAAAAACCTTCTTCTGACTACAGCCAATTAGAATGCAGTTAGCTACAGTGGATGGTCCATTCCCAGTTGTCCGACAGCAGGCTTTTCAGTTTATAGATTAACCATACTCCTTGTTCTACCATTTTCTCATTTTATGCTTCGCTGCTTTTCTTCCTTTAGCCTTGTACCTATTCATTAACATGTGAAGATAAGGGGCTCAAAGAATAGAGTTTTAAGATAGAGCTCTATGAGACACTTTGGCTCCTCATTAACAGTTCTCATGGGGCTTTCATCAGAGAAAAGAGACAATACAATGAATTACATTAGGTTTTATAAACCAAAGTATAATATCCCTCTTTCGTTAGTTAGGTTGACTGTATATGACACCTTTACAGCTGGAATCATCCTTAGAGATCATGAATTCCTACCTCCACACTTTACAAGTGATGACCCTAGAGCCCACACAAGGTAGGTGACCTGCCCCAGGTCACCCACTTAGATAACATCAGAGTCAGTATGAGAAACTAGGTCTTGCTGATGTCTCAACCTTTTCCTTTGAACCCTCTGTTCTAATATTTGTCAAAACTCATGTCTTTCCAGTAAATTTTATTTCTTCAGCATTTCATAGTGAGGACTTGAGTGAATTAAGATATGACGATTCCATTAATAATTACAAGAAAATTAATTTATTTGAATAGTTTTGATTCTTTCTTTCCATCAGTGGTAAATCAGTATATCTGTTGTATATAAAGCCTTTTCAAATCACTTTAACAAAGAATATGGATCCAACAGAATGAATAGCAAAAGTTCACTTTTTCTAGGAACATTTAGAGATAAATTATTTTTGAAATGAGATAGAAGGAAGAGAAGAAGGAAAAAAGGGGGAAAAAAGGAGGGAGGGAGCAAGCAGATGCAAATGTTATTTATAAGGATTCAATTCTTACCTCAAGAACATAATTTCATAGTATTATTGAAAATTGTTTTGGTATAGATTCTTTGTGATTGTCAGGAAATTTTACAATATAAGTATATTGGGTATATACCCATGAGCTCTCTTTACACACCTTCTAGAATAGTTCTTTAACAAACTGTAAGAGCAGATACCTAAGTTGATATGCTCATAACCTATTATTTGTATGAATCATCAGCCCCAGAACAAAATTCCTTTCCCAAAGACTGCCCATTGATTTATTTCTGCTTTGAGGGATAGAGTGTAAACAAGTCAATATAAAAAAATTGCCTGAAAAATTCAAAGAAAAGAAAGGATTAAGATAATTTAATGTCATTTATGTTTAGAATCACACAATCAAGTATATACTACATTCCTATGTTATCTAGGACTTTGGTGATAATACTTTTCTGATGCATTTTGTCTCTTTCATCTTTGATCTACTTTTATTCATTTTAAAATTTGATCACACAATTCAATTAATCTATAATTTCTCTAAATTTTTACTTATAAAGCTTCTAAACTTGTCTTCAGTTACCAATTTAATTAGCAAACATTTCTGGGTGCCTAGGTGGCTCAGTTGGTTGAGCATCTGACTCTTGATTTTGGCTCAGGCCATGATTTGGGGGTTTATGAGATTGAGCCTTGTGTGGGGCACGGCACTTAGTATAGAGTGTGCTTAAGATTCTCTCCCTCTCCCTCCTTCCCTCCCCCATCCTCGTTCATGCTCTCTCTCTCTCTCAAAAAAAAATTACATAATTAATTAACAAATATTTCTTCAAACATTGCAGTGCTAAGAATTAAAAGCAACTTTTTAAGTATCTTAGAATATGAATAAAAATTAGAACTAACGGTATACTTCATTTGTTATAGATAATGATAAATTAATTATATTTTAATAGCATAAAACTAAATTTTTAATGTCTAAAAATAAGCCACAGGACATTGAGTGCATTAAAAAAAAGTTTTTTTCTGATAAATATTTTTGTATAGTGCTTTTAAAGATGCACAATTCTTTTTATTGTGTAATTTCTTGTTAAATTCTTTTTTTTTTAAGATTTTGTTTATTTACTTGACACAGAGAAAGATAGTGAGAGAGAGAGAGAGAGCACAAGCAGGGGAGCAGCAGGCAGGCAGGCAGAGGGAGAGGGAGAAGCAGGCTCCCCGCTGAGCAAGGAGTCAGATGTGAGGCTCGATTCCAGGACATTAGGATCATGCCTGAGCCGAAGGCAACCGCTTAAACAACTGAGCAACCCAGATGTCCCTGTTGTTTAGTTTTTTTTTATTAAACTTCTGAAAATATGCACATAAGCTAGCTAGTCATTTTGAATAAAAAGAATATTGGAGAAATGTTTATGATAACACTACCAGTGGTTTTTTTTTTTAATATAAAATAAGAGTCTAAATATTTAAATTTTGTCTGTTGAAAAAATTTCAAAGACTAGTATTCACATAGTTTATTAAGTTATGTTGCTGAGACATATTGCAAATTCTGTGATAATTGAGGTTTTTCTTGCATTCAGCTGTGGCAAACATAAATGGGGGAACAACAACAATGAAAAGTTAAAATAAGTATTTACATAAGCCCCAACCACTCTACTAAGGTCTTCTCATGTGTTACTTATTTGTTTTCAGAATTCTGTGCATAGCTGTCTTAATTCTATGTGGTAGCAGTTTTTACAACTGTCCTGTTACAGAAGAAGAAACAAGTTTACAAATTAAATAACTTCATAAAGCTCATGTTGAATAAGTGGTTGAGCTGGAATTTGAAGCAAGTTTTGACTCTTGAGCTCTTTCCACAAATAACAAGTTCATTGTCATCTAGCCTCACAATGTATAGGTTTATTTGGAGAGTAACTTTATCAGATCAGTCTAAAGGTCAAAATTCTTCAGGCTTGTTTACCCAGGCAAGAATTTCCATATTATTAACTTAGTTGTCCTCTTTCAAATGTAATCTTTGAAATGAAGAACTGAAGGGAGAATAGGATTTTGCATATAAGATACTAAGAAAAATGGGTTGAATTGATTGATTCAATGAAGTAATTCTATTTTTTTATTAGTTAAATTGAATAGTTGGAATTAAATGGACAAAAATAAAATTTTATTTAGCATTTTTCTGATTCTCCTATATAACCTTTACTTTTCTATTTTTTATTGAAGTATAGTTGACACACAATGTTACATTAGTTTCATGTGTGCAACACAGTGACTGGAGAAGTCTACACCTTATACTGTGCACACAAGTGTAGCTCCCATCTCATACCATACAGCACTATACAGTACTATTGACTCTATGCCCTGTGCTATATCGTTCATCCCTGTGACTTATTCATTCGGTAACTAGAAGCCCGTACCTCCCACTCCCCTTCACCCATTTTGCCCAACCCCATCCCCTTTAGCAACCATCAGTTCTCTGTATTTATAGGTCTGTTTCTGTTTTTTGGTTTGTTTGTTCATTTGATTTGTTTTTTTCAATTCTACTTATAATTAAAATCCTATGGTGCTTATCTTTCACTGTTGAATTTACTTTCTTAGCATAATACCTTCTAGGTCCATCCATGTTGCTGCAAATGGCATTATTTCACTCTTTTTTATGACTAATATTCCATTGTAAATCTGTTCCATATCTTTTTTATCCATACACCTATTGTATGGATACACTTAGATTGCTTCCATATCTTGGCTATTTTAATAATGTTTCAGTAAACATAAGCATATATATTTTTATTTATTTTTTTTAAGATTTTATTTATTTGTCAGAGAAAGAGAGAGTGAATGAGCGAGCACAGGCAGAGTGGCAGGCAGAGGCAGAGGGAGAAGCAGGCTCCCCGCCGAGCAAGGAGCCCAATGTGGGACTCGATCCCAGGATGCTGGGATCATGACCTGAGCCGAAGGCAGCCGCTTAACCAACTGACCACCCAGGCGTCCCGCATATATCTTTTTAAATTAGTGTTTTCATTTTCTTTGGGTAATACCCAGTAGTGGAATTATGGAATTGTATGGTATTTCTATTTTTAATAACTTGATAAACCTCCACACTGTTTTCCACAGCGGTTGCGTCAATTTACGTTCCCACCAGCAGGCACAAGTGTTCCCTTTTCTTCACATCCTGGCCAACACTCGTTATTTCTTGTCTTTTTGAAACTAGCCATTCTAATAGCTGTAAGATAATAGGTCTTGATGGTTTTGAGTTGCATTTTCTGGATAATGATGTTGAGCATCTTTTTGTGTATCTCTTCACTATTTGTATGTCTTTGGAATAACATCTATTCGGGTCCTCTGCATGTTGTTTAATCTGATCCTTTGCTTTGTTTGGTTTGATGTTGAGTTGTGTAAGTCCTTTATATATTTTAGATATTAACCCCTTATCAGATACATCATTCACAAATATCTTCTGTGTTCAGTAGGTTACCTTTTCCTTTTGATGGTAGTTTTCTTCACTATACAGAAGCTTTTTATTTTCATCAGTCCTAATAATTTATTTTTGCTTTGTTTCCCTTGTCTAAGAGACATATCTAGAAAAAAGCTATTAAGACTGATGTCAGGGGCACCTGGGTGGCTCAGTGGGTTAAGCCTCTGCCTTTGGCTCAGGTCGTGATCTCAGGGTTCTGGGATTGAGCCCCACATTGAGCTCTCTGCTCAGTGGGGAGCCTGCTTCTCACCCTTTCTCTGCCTGCCTACTTGCGATCTCTCCCTCAGTCGATCAAGTAAATAAAATCTTTAAAAAAAAAAAAAAAGATTGATGTCAAACAGATTGCTGCCTGTGTTTTCTTCTAGTAATTTTATGGTTTCGGATCTCAAATTTAGGTCTTAAATCTATCTGGAGTTAATTTTTGTGTATGGTGTTAGAAAGGGGTCCAGTTTCATTCTTTTGCACGTAGCTTTCCAGTTTTCTCAACACCATTTACTGAAGAGCCTGACTTTTCACCAGTGTATGTTCTTGCCTCCTTTGTCATAGGTTAGTTGACCATATATACCTGGGTTTATTTCTGGGCTCTCTATTCTGTTCCACTGATGCCTGTATCATACTGTTTTGACTACTATAGCTTTGTACTGTGATACCTCCAGCTATATTCTTCTTTCTCAAGATTAGTTTGGCCGTGTAGGGTCTTTTGTGGTTCCATACAAATTTTAGGATTATTTGTCCTAATTCTATATTCATAGAGATTGCTTTGAATCTGTAGATTGCTTTAGGCAGAATGGACATTTAAAAAATATTAATTCTTTCAATCTATGAACATGGCATATCTTTCCACTTGTTCTATGATCTTCAATTTCTTTCATCAGTGTTTTATAGTTTTTAAAGTACAGGTCTTTCACCTCCTTGGTTAACTTTATTCTTAGGTATTTTATTCGTTTTGGCACAACTGTAAATGGAATTGTTTTCTTATTTTCTCTTTCTGCTACTTCATTATTAGTGTCTAGAACTACAACAGATTTCTGTATATTATAATTTTATTTCCTGCAACTTTACTGAATTCTTTTATTAGTTTTACTGGGTTTTTTTGTTTTGTTTTGTTTTTTTGTTTGTTTGGTTGGTTTTTTTTTGTTTTTTTTTTGATGGAGTCTTTAGGGTTCTCTATGTACAGTAGTATGTCATCTTTAATAGTGACAATTTTTCTTCTTCCTTATTTGGATGCCTTTTTTTTCTTGTCTGGTTACTGTGACTAGACTTTCAATACTATGTTGAATAGAAATCCTAAGAGTGGACATCCTTGTTTTGTTCCAGACTTTGAAGGGAAACCTCTCAGTTTTTCACCATTGAGTATGATGGCAACTATGGGTTTGTTATATATCGCCTTTTTATTTTCAGGTATTTTCCTCTAAACCCACTTTGTTGAGAGATTTTATCATGAATGGATGTTGAATTCTATCAAATGCCTTTTCTGTATCCATTGAGATGATCATATGATTTTTATCTTTCATTTTGTTAATGTGGTTTATCACATCAATCGATTTACAAATATTGAACAATCCTAGCATCCTCGGGATAAATCCTACTTCATTAGGGTTAGTGATCCTTTTAAGGTATTTAATGTGGTTTACTAATACGATGTTGAGGATTTTTGCACCTATATTCATCAGGGATAATGGCCTGTAGTTTTCTTTTTTTGTAGTGTCTTTGGTTTTGATATCAGAGTGATGTTGGCCTCATGTAATATATTTCAAAGCTTTGGTTCCTTTTCTATTGTTTGGAATAGTTTGAAGAGAATAGACATTAACTCTTCTTTAAATGTATGTTAGAATTCACTGTGAAGCCATGTGGTCTTGGAATTTTGTTTGTTGGGAGTTTTTTTAATTACCTATGCAGTTTTGTTATTAGCAATCAGTCTGTTCAGATTTTCTATTTCTTTATGTAGTTTTGGAAGATTGTATGTTTCTAGGAATCTATCCATTTCTCCTGGGTTGTCCAGTTCGGCATAGATTTTTTGTAGGTGTCTCTTACAATCCTTTGTATTTCTGTGATATCAATTGTTACTTCTCTCTCATTTATGATTTTGTTTATTTTAATCCTCTTTTTTTTATTGACAAGTCTGGTTAAAGGTTTATCAGTTCTATCTTTTTAAAGATATCCTAGTTTCAATAATCTTTTTTATCCTTTTTTTTTAAGTCTCTGTTTCATTTATTACTGTTCTGATCCTTTTTATTTCCTTCCTTCTACTAACTTTGGGCTTTCTTTTTCTTTCTCTAGTTCCTTTAGGTGTAAGTTTAGATTGTGATTTTTCTTGTTTCTTGACATGGACTTGTATCAAATTAAATTTTCATCTTACAACTGCATTCACCACATCCCCCAAATTTTGCTTTGTTGTGTTTTCCTTTTAATTTGTCTCTATGTATGTTTTTATTTCTTCTTTGATTTCTTTCTTGACCCATTGGTTAGTAGATTATTGTTTAACTTCCATGTGTTTGTGTTTTTTCAAGGCTTTTTTTTTTAATTGGAATTGATTTCTAGTTTCATACTGTTGTGGTTGGAAAGATGCTGGATATGATTTCAGTCTTCTTAAATTTATTGAGATTGGTTTCATGGCCTGATGTGTGATCTGTTCTGGAGAACATTCCATGTACCTTTGAAAAGAATATGTATTCTGTTGTTTTGGGGTGGAATGTTCTGTATAGATCTGTTAAGTCCATCTGGTCTAATGTGTCATTCAAAGCCACTGTTTTCCTGTTGACTTTCTGTTTAAATGATCTATTCAATAATGTAAGTTAAAGTGTTAAAGCTCCCTACTGTTATATATTATAGTTGACTTTTCCCTCTATGTCGGCTAATATTTGCTCTATATATTTAGGTACGTCAGTGTTGGGTATATGGACATTTACAACTGTTATATCTTCTTGTTGGATTGATACTTCATTATGTAATGTCTTTCTTTGTCTCATTGGTACAGTCTTTGTTTTAAAGTCTTTTTCATCTGATATAAGTATTGTTTCCCTGACATTTTTTTCCTTCCATCAGCATTTAATATCTTTATTTTTTTAAGATTTTATTCATTTATTTGACAGAGAGAGAGATCACAAGTAGGTAGAGAGGCAGACAGAGAGAGAGGAGGAAGCAGACTCCCCGCTGAGCAGAGAGCCCGAAGCGGAGCTCAATCCCAGGACCCTGAGACCATGACCTGAGACGAAGGCAGAGGCTTTAAACCACTGAGCCACACGGGTGCCCCTTTTTTTTCATTTCTTCACTCTCAGTCTGTATGTGTCTTTAGGTCTGAAGTAATATTGTAGGCAGCATATAGGGTCTTATATTTTTTTAATCTACTCTGTCAATTTCTGTGTTTTGTTGAAGCATTTAGACCATTTACATTTAGAGTGATTATTGATAGGTATGTACTTATTTCCATTTTATTAACTTTTTCCTGGTCATTAATTCTTTGCTATTCCTTTCTTCTCTTGCTCTCTTTCTTTGTGATTGATGACTTTCTTTTGTGTTATACTTAGCTTTCTTTCTCTTTATTTTTTTGTTTATCTATTATAGGTTTTTGGTTTGTGGTTACCATGAGGTTCATTTATAACAGCCTGAGAATATAACAGTCTATAGTAAATTGATGGTCACTTAAATTTCAACACATTCTAAAAGAACTTAATTTTTACTCCCCGCTGTATGTTTTATTCATATGTTGTCATATTTTACATCCTTTTATTTTGTGAATCTCCTTAGCTAATTTTTTAGATACAGTTTATTTGACTTTTGTCTTTTAACCTTCATACTAGCTTAATAGTTGATTGATGTACCACATTACTGTGTGTTTGCTTTTACTCGTGAAATTTTTTCCTTTTATAATTTTCTTACTTTTCATCATGACTTTTTCTTTTCCACTTAAGGAAATCCCTTTAACATTTCTTATAAGGCTGACTCAGTGGGATGAATTCCTTTAACTCTTACTTGTCTGGGAAACTCTTTATCTCTCTCAATTCTGAACGATAATCTTGCTGTGTAGACTTGTCTTGGTTGTAGGTTTTCTTCCCTTCAGCACTTTGACTATATCATGCCACCCTTCTGGCCTGCAAAGTTTCTGCTGAAAAATAGGTTAACAACCTTATGTGATTTCCCTTGAATGCTACTAATTGCTCCTCTCTTACTGCTTTTAAAATTCTCTCTTTATATTTAATCTTTGACATTTTAATTATTATATGTCATGGTGTGGATCTCCTTGAGTTCATCTTGTTTGAAACTCTCTGCACTTCTTGAAATGGGATGTCTGTTTCCATTTCCATGTTAGAAAAATTTTCAGCTATTGTTTCTTCAAATAAGTTTTCTGCCCTTTTCTCTTTTTTCTTTTTGAGACCCCTATAATGCAAATGTTTGTTCGCTTGATGTCCAAGACAATCTTTAACATATCCTCATTTTCAAAAATTCTTTTATGTTTTTGCTATTCAATTTGTGTGCTTTCCATTAACCTCTTATGGATCACTGCTCCATTCTTCTTCAACCTCTAATCTACTCTTAATTTACTCTAGTATTCTTTTCATTTCAGTTATTATATTCTTTGCCTCTAACTGGTTCTTTTTTATATTTTCTATCTTTTTGTTGAAGTACCACTGAGTTCATCTACTCTTCTTTTCAGTCCAGTGAACTTTATGACCATTACTTTGAACTCTTTATTAAGTAGATTTGTTATCTCCATTGCATTTCAGTTTTTTTTCCCCCCTGAGGTTTTGTTTTGCTCTTTTGTTTGGTGCATATTCCTCTCCCTCCTCATTTTGCTTGACTTTCTGTGTTTGTTTCCATAAATTAGTCAGAACATCTATTTCTCCTAACCTTGAAAGAATGGTCTTGTGTATAGTCATTTCCTGTGTAGATTATATATGCCTGGTGAATTTGTTTGGCTGGTTAGCGCTATGGCTGGCATGGGCTAGGTGTCCCGAGGCACTTTATGCTGGGACTGCCTACCAGGATGGCTGTAGCTGAAGTGGGCATGGGCCAGGGTGGTTCCAGTACTCTCTGTGCAGACGGTGTCTTGGCAGGATGACTGGTATCCCGGGGTACACAGAGGACCTTGGCAGGACAGCAGAAGCTAAAGCAGATGCAGGCCTGATTAATCATGGGATTCTCCAAACAGGAGGTGACCAGGTGAGGCAGCTAGAGTCAAGGCAGGGTGCAGGCCAGGGTCTCCTGTGGTGTTCTGTGTAGGGCATGACTTGGTGGGGCAGCAGAGTTTAATCAGACATGAGCCCAGAGATGCCAGAGCACATTGCACTGGGGGGTGCCCCAGCAAGTCATCAGGAGATGAAGTAGTGCAGGGTTGACTTGTTCCAGGGTTCTTTGTGCCTGTGTCACCTTGGTGAGATAACTGCAGCTGTAGTGAATCCTAACTAGGGTGTCCAGTGTGTGTCACACTGGTGCTACCTTGGTGGGAGGGCTTGGACTGGTGTGGGCTAGGGACTCGTGGCAAGTGTACCCAGACCCTTTTCCTGTACATGCTATCAATATGGAGGGGAAATGTAAACCATGATGTTCACCATGGTTCACCTCTGACCTGGAGATAATTTCAGCAGCTCTCCTATCATTTGGCTGGTTCCTTTATATTCTGATTGTCCTTTTAAGCCACAGCTTTTCTTTTGTACCCCAGGCAGATGAATGTGTTCATGGTCCCTTAGTACTATTCTTCCCCACTATAGTTTGCCATGTCAAGTGTGTGGGTTCCTTTCATTACTATGTCTTCACTGCTCTTGCCATTGTCTATTTGATCTCTCTTTTTTGTTATTGTTGTGCAGAAGCTGTTCAGTCAGCCCTCCATTCTTCTTCAGGAGGAATTGCTCTATAGATAGGTATAGATTTGGTCTGTCCATGGAAGAGGTGAGTTTTGAGCCTTCCTTTGTTGCCACCTTCTACCAGAATAACCTTCAACTTTTTAAAATTGGAGAATAATTGACATGCAATATTGCATTAGTTTCAGGGGTACAAAATGGGGATTCAATTTGATAGTTATATGCATTATGAAATGGTCACCGCAGTTAGTTACTGTCACCATACAAAATTGCTAAAATACTATTGACTCTATTTCCTATGCTGAACATTACATGCCCACCTCTTATTTATTTTATAACTGAAAAGATTAATCGCCTTTACCTATTTTGTTTCTCCCCTTCCCACTCTGGGAGTTTGGTCTTACACTTGTTACACTTGAGGTGACTATTAGACACCTAAGTGTAAATACCAAGTGGGCATTAGATGGACCAGTCTGAACTTCAGAATAGAGGTCCAGGCTGGAGAGAGAAATATGGGAGTTGACCATGTACATGACACTTAATGACTAGATGAGGACACCAAAGGAATGGGTATAGATAAAGAAGAGGTCTGAGAACCACTCAGTCCCATGACAATACAATATTAAGAACTCCCCAAAATGACAAAACACCAAAGAAGGAAATTTAAAAGGAGAAGTGGTGAGTTAGGAAGAAAATAAAATTGGAGGCTCTGGAAGATGAGTGAAAAGGTATTTCAAAGAAGAGGAGGGTATTACTTGTGTCAAATGCTGGATTTAGGTCAAGGAAGATGAGAAGATTAAACATTTGGATTTAGCAACATGTAGGCATCTAGTGACTCTTCCAAGTAGGTTTTATGTGTACCAGTTGTGGAGGGCGGTGAATGCCTGATGATAGTGAGAAGAGAAAAATGGAAAGAGGGTAAGTGCAGACACAGGTACTAAAAGAAACAATTCTTTCAGTTTTATCTTAAGGAGAGAGAGGGAATATCCATAGGGGAAAATAGGGAGAATAGAGGAATAAAACAGTAGCTGGAGGGGAAAGTAGACCCAAGAGAAATTTGTTTGTTTTAAGATGAAAGATAAAATGTCATTTCATATGCTGATGAGAATGAGATGAAAAGCTGATGGTACTAAAGAGGGAAGGAAGGACTGTGGCATTCAAGATCATTGAGTAAGTAAACAGAAGTGGGACCTGCATTAGTTTTCTCCAACTATTATAACAAATTACCATAGGCTTTCAGCTTCAAGCAACACAAATTGATCATCTCTAAAGTTCTGTAGGTCAGAGTGTGTGGGGATTGGGAGGATATGGCTGAGTCTTCTGCTCAGAATATCACAAGGCCAAAATCAAAGTGCTGGCTAGAGTTGACTTTAATATGGAGACTGTGGGAGAGAATCCACTTCCTAGCTCATTCAAATTGTTGGCAGAACTAAGTGCCTTGTGGTTCTAATGACCAAGATCCCCATTTCCTTCCTGGCTGACAGGCAGGAGACTCAACTCCTTAAATTCATAGGCATTCCTTGTCATGTTGCCCCCTTTGTGTTAACCAGCAACAACATACGGAGTCCTTCTCAGACATTGAATTCCACTAACTTTTCTTGCCATATTTCTGCCTCATCTTTCCACACTCCTTCAGGCAGAGTAAGTTCTCTGCTTTTAAGGGGTCAAGTCCAGGATAATCTCCCTCCATTGAAGTCTATAACCTTAATTTCATCTGTGAAGTTACTTTTTGCCATATAAGCTATTTCACACGTGTTGTGATTAGGTAGTAGCTCTCTTTGTGAGGACTACTTCACCTTCCCCAGGAACATCTCTGTCAGTTTTGGATAGGAAACAGAGTATGCAGGTGTGCTGTACAGGCAAGGGGGGGCACCACATAGGCTGGAAGTCCCCTGGGACTGCTCCTGTTATCAGCATTAGTTAAGTGTAAAGCTAGGGCTATAGGTATTGAAGGTTTGAGAAGAGAGAAATGCGTGGAAAAGTGAATGCAGTAGATGTGGCAACATTTCCATGCAAAACAAAGCATTTAGCTGATGTCCACAACCAAGAATATAAAGAGACCAGTAGGCACAGTGGTTATTAAGCCTGAGAGCAGTAAGAATTGAAAAGAGAGCATCAAGATAAAAAGACACATTGGCAACTTGGACTGAATGAATATTTAGGGAAAGGGAAAGGGCAAAATCCCATGTAGGGGACAAGTAACATTTCATTAAAATAAGGCACATGCCATAAAAATAAGGAAGTTGGTGGCATGGGGCACTAATTTGATGGAGGCAGGGGGAGTTGATAAATTCAGCATTTGAGGCATTGCATTTGACAGAATGCTGGGACTCCTGTCAGCCAGGCAGACATGGAGGCTTGGAAACTGAGAGAAATATGGGGCCCAGAGATATAAATTGAGAAATCTTTGAGGAGCTAGAAGATGTAGCTATAAGAACAGATACATTTTCCAATCATTTACCTCATAGGATTGCTGTAAGGATGATAAATAATATTCTATAGATAATAAATAATGTAGTAGTTAATGCCTGGTACAGAGCACCTTGTATGTAGTAAGCATTCTATAAATATTAACTGAATTTGTTTTCATTATTACTATAAAATGGTAGTGCTGGAATTCAAACCCCATTCTTTCTGACTCCAAAGGTTGTTTCTTACCTATACTACCTTTAAATTAAGGATAAACAAGTCATAAAACTCATATTTATTATAGGATTCTTCTTCTATTTATCTTTTTTTAAACAAAATCTTTGAGGGACAATAGACAATATGTTACTGATAATATCAGAGGGGCGAATTAAAATTGTATATGTTTATCAATACTCCATTGTATATGAATGTGTACATGTATATATTATATGTTTATAATATACAAGCAAGTTGAAATAATTGAATATGATTTCTTGTCTTTATGTATTGTGTGCTCCCATTTTGGGCTTTCTTTGGAAAATACTAGAAATGTCAGTTTAACATATTCAAAACCCTCAGATCTCAAGACCCTCAGATCTCTGTCCTGAAAATCATTTGAATTTTTTTCTCAGACTCATATGAGATATATTAGTAGACAATTGCATTGACTGGAGGGTACATAAAATTCTCCTTTCTGTGGTTCTCTTAAGAAGTGTCAGAAGCAGCAAAACATTTTTTATTTTGAATTCCTCTGGCTGGGTACTAACCACTGAGCCATTATTCATAAAAAGCATGAAATTGGGAATTTGTGATGCCCAAGGCAGCTGTGACATCACAGTCGAAGACACCCAGCATGCCTGGGAGCAGCCTGAGCTCAGGGCTCCCTCAGTGTGCCAGCTGGCTTCCATCGTGATAGACAGCACTCTTCTTTATGGTCTGCTGCCATTCCCCTCCCTGGCTCCTCTCCCCTGGGGAGATGCCCACCAGTCTGAGACTCTGTAAACAACCCCGTCAGCTTCTGTGCTCATGCAGCCTTTTCCTCCAGCCCTGTGAGGGGGACAGATACTTCCTTGCTTTCCTGACAGGCATTTTTTCGTTTAACACAAAGGAATTGTTTCAGACTTGCTAATGTATGGGAAACACATGGAGTTCAATACGTTTTCCAGATTGTAGTTTGCTTCATTTTGGCAAATTTGGAAATGAGCAGTGTTGCTGCATGCATATGCGCTGGGTGTGTATATATATACATTTTTTTTTCCAAAAATACTTACCTACCTGCATTTGATGAATTTCTACTTTTGCCTTAGTTTCTATAACAATATCAGAAACCTCTTACTACTCATCCATAAGTATCTCAGAGCCTGGATGTGAACAGTTTTATTGTACCCTGTTGCCGGATGTTGGGCAGAGACCTCCTCTTGCAAAGGGAAAACAAGACCTCTATAGCAACTCTCCCGTAAGTGAGTTCTAGAAAACCTATTTGTTCTTTGTACACCTTTTTGGAGAGTCCCTTCAATTCCACCAAATCAAGAATTCACATTGTTAATGAAGGAGACTACTTTAGTTTATTTTTACCATTTTCAGGAAATACTTTATTATTTTTTATTTTTGTTATTATTTTTTATTTTTATTTTTAATATTTTTTATTATTTTTATCTGTGAATGAAGCTAAGGGTAAGGATGTGATGATAATGATAATGAAGAGAACCAGTTGCTTAACACCCAATCACTTCTAAAATTTATTTTAAAATCTCAAAAAAACAAAATTTCACAGATACTGTTAATTTTTTTCCTTCCTATAAAGTGACCTTTTCATTTCCCTTGATGGTGTGATCCTAACCTTTACTTTTCCAATATTCTCACATTTCTTTATCTCCCAACCCATATAAGGGTAATTTCCAGATAAAATTAAAATCATAGGGGTGAAAGGGAAAATGCAAGTTAGAATCCACAATACTCTACAAAATGCATCATGCGTATATGTATAGTGCTTTATGGTTTAAAGCCAGTAAAATATACTACTTTGTTTATACCTGACAACCACCTTCGTGCAGAGCTACTTCATCACTGAAGTGGACAAAACTGAAGCTTGTGAAGTTCAGAAATATGCCAGCATTACATAGATAGGATTAGGGAGAACTGTATATGATTGGCATTTCACCTTCCTTGACCTACAACTTCATGTGGTTAGCCAGTGTAACCCGGGACACCAATCCCAAGCTCTTCCTCACATACTCCAGTGCCTGGATTCTTGGTCTGTGTGATTTCTTTTTTTTTAATGCTATACGGGTTAGATCATTTCTATAAAGCCCTTAAAAATAATATGGTTGGCAACTTGTTACCTGCCTCAGCCTTAAGATGGACTTGGTTACGTGGCAGTAAGTTAAGCAGCTTTAAACACTCGCCAAGGTAAACAGTAAGGAAAAAGGAGGTAAAATATCATAAAAGTATGTAGGTTTCATAAAACTGCCTGAAATTCTGAGTTTAAGTATGATGGAAACAGAAATTTCATGACTCACTCTCTCATAGGAATAACAACTAACAACTAAATAATGAAATTTAAGCCACTTGAACTGTGCGTGCAAAATCTGTATATAGAAGAGTGGTAGTTGCTGAGTTGCTAAAATTTGGGTTTATTAACTCCTGCTATATGGGTCTTCCAGTATCTTTCACTTACACGTTTAGTAGTAAAATGTAAACTATATGTTTTCCTAAAATTCCTAAGGAATTCCATTGCTCTATGACTATGCTACTGTCATCCTTATTTATTATTCATTTATCAACTTGGAAAATAAGTACACATACACACTGGGAAAGGTGTATGAAAGTTTGCAAACGAAGGGCATAAAAATGAATATGTTAATATACACAGAGTATACTACCCATACAGCCTGGTCTATAGTGATAATGGTTCAGTTTCAGCTCAACTTGCACTGTCACCATTTCTGGAAGACAAGAACAATATCTTTTTATAGTCACTGCAAGGTAATGGCTCTAAGTAAAACGGTAAATCATAGTAATAGACTATATTATTTCACATGAATAAAAAGGTAGCATTTATAATATGTTACAATAAACAACTTAAATTCTTAGTCCTAACAAAGAATAAAGGTGATAAAAATTTGATGGAATTCTAAGATTATTTTTAAAATGGCACTTTGCTCAACATTAAACATTGCAAGTCAAGTTGGAAATCCTTGGCTCTATCCTCATTCCTATTCTGTATAGGAGATAGCTGACCATTAGGACACAATCAAGAAGTTTTAACTAGTTTAAGATATATCACAGTCTCAGAACCAAATGTCTGTCTTCCAGCTTCCTGCATTATCAACCTCTACCATGATCAAACCTTGTTCCAATGGAATAGATAGTGATGCTAAAACCAAGGGCTTATGACTCACTTTCTCACTTTTTACCGCTTCTTCCTGGCCCTAAAGACATGGGAAGAAAGAACTTTAACCTTGAGAAAAGATGTCTGTATCTCACAATATTTCACCAAGAGATGTGGAGATTCCATTGTGAACCCAATGAAAATGCTATGTGAAATATTCATATTCCCATACGTATGAATGGCTTGAGTTCAGGGAAAAAAATAAGAAGCAACTGTATGATCAGATATGAAGTGAAAACAGTCCTAGGCAACTAAGCATCTACCAGTTTCCAGTGGCCTTGAACTTTGGTTTCATGTCTGTATAAGGTCTGAGATCCCTGCCGAAAACCAGAATGCAGAAAGCCCACAGCATCAGTGACAGGGTAAGGTAGAGGGTGGATAGAAATCCATTTTGCAGAGGCAGGCAAAAATTGATTCCTAAAACAAATTGCAAAGAACCACTATAATACAAACTATATTTTCTAACCACAGCTCAATATAGATAGAAACTTGTAACAATAACAACAAAAAGGATTGTTCTAGAAATAGAACTGTTTTCTCTGATGTTCTCTATAAAATGTCTTGCCATCAAAGACCTTCTTAGGAGATTCCACTGTATTGTTAAGCTCTCCTCAACAGAGAAGACCCCCACCTTTAAGCACTATAAAAATGAAATTACTATTTTCTGTAAACATATTTACCTTTTATCATTCCAGTAGTTATTCAGTCACCCCACCCAGGAGGGTCAATTATACCCATTCACTCATTTACTGCACAAACATTTAATAATATAACTATGTGTCAAGTTACTCTAGCCATTAAGGATAAAGTGATAAAAAGGACACACATAGTTCTAGCTACCATAGAGCTTACTTTCTAGCAAAGACACATTATATATAATATGTGTTAAATAAATGCATATTTAATTAAATGTGGTAAATCTGTTCATAGAATGGACCTCTTTTTGAAAAATTACAATATAGAAAAATGGCACGTGCATTTTATTTGAAAGCTTGCCAAAAATCTGTATTTATAAAGAATGAACAAATTGGCTTTGTATAGAAATAACAGATAGACTTTTGATTTCATAATATATAATCACATAGAATAAAGTTGGAAACCGTTCCTTGCTTAGCATAGAGAAAAGGTTTCCTTTCAAGAACATACATTATAACATGCTTTTGAAATATGATCAGTTAACTTTATAACTAAAAGTGGGGTGCCTGTAGAAACAAATGATCCGTTCCCCTCAAACATGTATGGTGCCCCTGGGACAGTTGTTATATGATGGTATAATTCCCCTAGAGAAAACCATGAGGGTTTCCCACTACCAGCCCCAAAGAGAAAAGTCAATTTGCACATGCTCCATATTCAACTGTGACCTGTTTGTGCACCCTAATTCCCAAAGTATTCAACTTACAAATAGGCCCACTTATTGGACCTGCTGGTTGGAGCCAGTCTTTTAAACTTAAAGAGGGAAGTCCTCTGGGGGGATGGGTTATAGAGGAGGAAGGGAGCAGAATCTCATCCTTCATAGCATGCTGGCTGCCTGCCAAAGCACTCCGGAGGAGTTCAGGAGAGCAAAGTCTGGAATGCAGCCCCATCTGGAGAGGTTGTCTGATGACAGAGAGAGCATCCCGGAAGCTACCACATGCTGGTCCTGGTTACTGTGCAGAGACGCTGAGGTGTGGCACGAGCAGCAAGTACCCTTTCTCCGTCTTGACTGCAGCATCCTCTGGTTCAGACACTATGAGGGAGGGAGATGGAATGTATTTTGTCTTTCCCACAGCAATATAAGCAAATGATTTATCTTAATCACTTTTAGATTGCAATATGTTGCCTCATATGTCAAATGTACATTAAAGAGCAATTAGCTTAAATGTCAGAATCAAAGGATGCACTGCTTAGCATTCCAAAAACAGAAGACAAAAGTAATGAATCCGATGTCGCAGACTCCAATCTGAACATTTTCAACAGCAGTATACTCTTCTTTCTACTTTGAATATGGAATGAGTTTTTCTGTCTTAAATTCCATCCAAGAGATAGTAACTACAAAAACAAAATAAAACAAAATCCAAAAGGCAGTCTTTAGTCAATAAACTGAGGCCCATCAGCTAAATCTGGCCTGCCACATGCTTTTACGTATGAAGTTTTATTGGACCATAGCCATGCCTATTCATTTACATACTATAAGTGCTTTAATGTTTTAATGGCAGAATTAGTAGTCACAGCGGAGACCATATGGCCTGCAAAACCTAAAATATGTACCATCTGGCCCCTTATAGAAAAAGTTTGCTGATCTCTGGTTTATAAAGTGTGAATAATTCTGCAAGGTGTATCTTGCACAGAAGCCTAAGAGAGAGAGGATTTGGGAGATTGGTGGAGACCCCCTTTGAGTATCCAGGAGAAAACTGATCAGTGACCAAACCATACCAAGGAGAGGGGAGAAACCATGAGTAGGATTGAAGGGAACACTGCCAGGCTTTCACACAGAGAAAAAAGTAGTTCCTGTTCTACTAGCCATACTGGAAAACATAATTCCAAGCATTGGGTAGAATACTCAGAAGGGTATTGCCTTAGTGGGGGAAGCAGGGGAAGGGACTTTAGAAAATACACTGATTGGGAATAACAACAGACTAGACATTGCAGAAGAAAATATTAAGAACTTGAAGAAAAAGCAATATTGAAAAAAAAAGTCCCCCCCCCCCAAAAAAGAACAGTTAAATGAAAGAGCATCAATGAACTGTGGGACAACATCAAAAAGCCTGATACATGTTTCACATGCATCCTTGAGGGAAGAGAGAAAAGAGGGAAACAAAAAAAACAATATTTGAAGAAATATTGTCAAATATTTCCAGATTTGATTAAAACTATAAAACCACAGATTCAAGGAGTTCAGTAAACACAAAGCTCAAGAAACTCAAAGAACATTTTATCAGGGTCATCTGTTCTCACCATTTCTATTCAACATTGAACTAGAGTGCTATATTTCAAAAAAACAGAAATAAAATGGATCCAGATTGGACAGAAAGAAGTAAAACTGTCTTTATTTGCAAATGACAAAATTGTCTATGTAGAAAATTCACAAAAGAGCTACTAGAAGTAATAAATGATTTTAGCAAGTTTGCAGGACACCAGCTCAATATACAAAAGTCAATGTTATATCTATAGATTAGTTATGAACAATTGGAAACTGAAATTTAACAAGGAATACCATTAACAGTAGCATCAAAAATGTGAAATACCTGGGGTTAAATACCCATACAATGAAAACTAGAAACACTGCTGAGAAAAATAAAGAAAACCTAAGCACTGTTCCATGTACTTTTCTATGGGTCAAAAGACCCAGTATTAAGATTTGAGTCGTAATAAATAGAAGTATAGATTCAACATAACCTGGGGAAAACAGACACAAGCTGGTGCAAAAATGTATACAGAAATTCAAAGGACCTTTGAAATTCAAAACGACTTTGAAAAAAGAAGAACAAACCTAGATTTATACTACTAATTTCAGGACTTATTAAAAGCCACAGTTATCAAGGCACACTGTTACTGGCTTCAAGGTAGATAAGTAGATCAATAGAACAGAATAGAGTCCAGAAATAGCCTTTTAGATAGACAACTAATTTTTGAGAAAGATTCAAAAACCATACAGAGAAGAAAAAAGTCTTTTCAACAAACGGTACCAGAACAATCGGAATACAAATGTGCAACAAAATAAATGTTGATGTGTCCCTTTTATCACATATAAGAAATCAAACAGATCGTAGACCTAAATGTAAAACCTAGAAAACTCCTACAAGAAACTTAATATTTGTGATCTTAGGCCAGATCATTTCTTAGATGAAACACCAAAAGAAAAAAAAAACAAAAAAAAAACAACAAGAAGAACAATGACAACAAAAACCAAATTGACATATTTAACCACATCAATATTAAACATTTCTGTTCTTTGCTAGGACCATTAAGAGAACAAAAAGAGGGGCGCCTGGGTGGCTCAGTGGGTTAAAGCCTCTGCCTTTGGCTCTGGTCATGATCCCAGGGTCCTGGGATTGAGCCCCGCATCAGGCTCTCTGCTCAGCGGGGAGCTTGCTTCCCCTTTTCTCTCTCTCTCTCTCTGCCTACTTGTAATATCTGGCAAATAAATAAATATAATCTTTTAAAAAAAGAGAGAACAAAAAGACAAGCCACAAACCAGGGGAAAAAATATTTGCCAAACATATACCTGATAAAGAACTTGTATCTGGACTGTAGGATGAATTCTCAAAACTCAGCAGGAAAACAAAACAACCAAATAAAAACTGGGTAAAGAGTTTCAACAGACACTTCACCAAAGGTGTACAAATGGCAAGCACATAAGTAAAAACTCAGTACTCAGTATCATTAATCACTAGGGAAGTGCACATTAAAACCCAATGGAGGGGGGAAAACCCGATGAGATACTACTTCCCACCATTAGAATGAGTAAAACTTAAAAGACTGACCATTCCAAGGGAGAGTGAGGCTGTGGAGCAACTGGAACTTACCCATGATAGGTGGAAATAAAAATGGTACAACTACTTCATAAAACATTTTTGCAGTTTTCTAAAAAGTTAAATATATACATGCCATACGTTGCAGCTGTCCTATACCTAAGTGTTTACCTAAGAGAACTGAATTCATATGTTCATATAAAACCTGTGCATGGATGTTTCAAGTTTTTTAATAGACTTAATATTTTATTTATTTATTTATTTATTAAGATTTCATTTGACAGACAGAGATCACAAGTAGGCAGAGAGGCAGGCGGGGTTGGTGGGGGGGGGGAAGCAGGCTCTCTGATGAGCAGAGAGCCCGATGCGGGGCTCGATCCCAGGACCCTGGGATCATGACCTGAGCCAAAGGCAGAGGCTTTAACCCACTGAGCCACCCAGGCGCCCCTAGACTTAATATTTTAGAGCAGTTTTAGGCTTAGGTTTAGGTATTGAGTGAAAGGTCTTCCCCCATTACGAACATCCCTACCAGAGTGATGTATTTGTTACAGTTAATGAACCTACATTTACCCATGATCCTCACCCACAGTCCATAGTTTACATTAGCTCTCACTCCTGGTATTGTACATTCTATGGGTTTAGACAAATTTATTGTGCTATATATCCACCATTATAGTATCATTTCGAGTAGTTTCACTGCCCTAAATATCCTCTGTGCTTCATCTACTCATTCCTCCTTTCTACCTCTTTATTTTTAGTACCCTCAAAATGGAACCACACGAAGTGTCCATCCACAGGTGAATAAACATGCAAACTGTGGCATATCTATGCAGTGGAACACCCAGAGTAATAAAAATAAGTGAACTACTAACACACTCAATAATAAGCGTGAGTCTCAGAATCATTACACTAAGTGAAAGGAACCAGACAGAAAAGAATACATATTGCCTATTTCATTTATAGAAAACTCTGGAACATGCACACTAATCTATAGTAGCAGATCAGAGATCAGTGGTTGCCTAGGGAAGGAAGAACCAGCAGAGGCAGGAAAGAGTGACTACAGAGACAGAGGACATTATTGTGGGTAATGCGTGTGTTCACGATCTTAACTGCGGTGAGCCTTTCATGGATATATGCGTACATCATAATGTATCAAATGGTACAATTTAAATATCTGCAATTTAATGTCATAGTGTGCATTTACAATAGTAATTATACCTCAATAAAGCAGCTCTAGGAAAAGAATATATGAAGACCTACATTCCCAAAATGAATTCATCTTAGAGCCAAGTCAATCCTAATAAATTTTTATTGAGCTCTTATTTTTTCAAGGCAGTTTTACATACATTATCACATTTAATCATGATAACACATCATAGGAGATAGATACTGTTGTCCTTATCTGATAGATGAGAAAACAAAGCTCACAATGGTTCAGTAACTTCCTTATTGTCATAGAAATGTGTGGTAGCAATTTGGTTTTGAATTCAAAAACAAGACATATCCTCTCAGTACATTTCACCTCACCAACAATTCTCCTTTAACAAATAATTTTAAATACTGCTAACTTATTACATATCCTGAAATGTACTAGCCTCTCAACTGATAGAAGGCAAGTTCAAATTTCAACATTTGTAACTCAAGCATTCTTTACAGATTCTTTTTTTTTTTTTTTAAGATTTTATTTATTTATTTGACAGACAGAGATCACAAGTAGGCAGAGGCAGGCAGAGAGAGAGGAGGAAGCAGGCTCCCTGCTGAGCAGAGAGCCTGATGTGGGGCTCGATCCCAGGACCGTGGGATCATGACCCGAGCTGAAAGCAGAGGCTTTAACCCACTGAGCCACCCAGGTGCCCCTCAAGCACTCTTTAAAAGTTTATCATGGTATAAAAGTCTTACATGTAGCAGCCACAATAGAAAGAAATTTGTTAATAATTACAGCTATTTAGAAAAGGAATGGTTTTCTGATAGTTCAATAATTTAGTTTTCTATCCCAATAAGATACTAAGTAATACAATACAACTGGATATCCATTCCTAGAATAATGAGGTTGGACCCCTACTTCACATCGTATGGAAAAATTAACTCAAAATAGATACAATCTAAATGTAAAAACTAAAACTATAAAACTCTTAAACATATCATAGCAGTAAATATCCACAACCTCAGATTTGGCAACGGATTCTTAGGTACACTGACTTAACCCTACCTCATAGAAATATTACAATCTAAAAATCCCACATGAGGCAAGATGTTAGAAAGAAATTTACTGATATTTATAAGTATTTGGAAAAGGAATGATGTCTCATGAGGCAAAAAGTTTGTTTTCTTCCCCAGAAAGTACTTTTCCTATAAGAAAGTAGTAAAACAATCTAGAACTTTGTATTACATTCCAAAACCTTTGAGTTCCTGAAGGTTTCAAACCAGAGGATTAATACCATCTCTTTCTACTTTTCTTTTCTCCATTTCAATCTGTCACATTAGTTGTAGGAAAACAAACTATTGACATTTTGAGCCAAGAAAGTAGTTGCTTCCAAATTATAGGAAGTTTGCAAACTATTCCTTGTGTTTGTGCATTTTTACTTAAAGAAATAAAGTTTTCTAAAAACTCAATTAGCCTTGCCATATTGTCTAGCCTTATGGGTCTCCAAACATTTCATTAGTTACAATTTTATAATGGAACAAAAAGTGTTTTGTTTCTCTATTTCACAAGGAAAAAGAAAAGAGAAAAAAACCAAAATCTTAAACTCCTTTAGCTTTCTTTGCTTACATAAATGCAAAATCTCTGGAAAGGACCCTTCTTTCTCATCCAGTTCAATGGTTGCAATCTCTGCCCAGACCCAGCAGTGGTTTGCTTATGTTAACCTCCTTATGCACAACCTCCTAGAATACAAGGCCCCTGACGGCTTTGGATAGAGATCTAAACCTTAGGAAATATTCCATGGGAATGTTTTGTAAACTCACAGATCAAATCAAAGATGTCAAATAGAATCCTCAACTTCTTTCACTGCTAGTTTATTCCAAAATTGTGTCCTTTAATCCTAAACAATCTCACTGGCTGTGGCTACTTCTGGCAACAACACTGTTTTGGTCCACTGTTGTATCCTCAACAGCACCAAAAATGCTGTATTGTTCCCAATAAATACGGGATACATTTATATGTTAAATATGTGATGCGTAAACAAGTTTATATGTTTTGTGTCACATAGAGATAGACACAGAGCAATAATGGTAAAGATGTAGTTCTGGAACTAGAGATGGATTCCGATGTAGATATACAGATGCTAAATTTACAGAGGCTATAGATCCAGATTAGGACTTACATATGTTTCTTAAATTGAGAGGCAGTTTAGAGATCTCGAAGTCAAACTTCCATCCAATATAGGAATTCCTTCTTCAGTATCCCTAACCTTGGCTTGAACACTTCCAATGACAGAGTGTGTGTTATTTCAAAACCACTGTTCCCTTTTGAGACAACTGAAATTTATAGAGTGTTAATTATTATAGGTAGGCTGAAATCTGCTTCATATTTTCTACCCATTGGCCTTATATCAATCACCTGAAGCGAAAATGTCTGTTCTTTTATGGGTGGGGGAAGGAAGAGACAGTCTAGTGGAAAGAAAAGTATTTAAAAAAAAGAAAAAAGCACATTGTGCAGTGAAATAACCACTGGGTAAACTCATGATGAATAGGTTTTGAACTAATATGAGGAGGTGCTTTCTGAGAATAATGACAAGAAGGACATGCTTCATTAAGCTAGCTATGCCACTTTCCAGGCTCAGGATCTCATCTATAAAATAAAATGATTTAACTAGTCAAAGGTTATAAGCACAAATGTTTTCAAGAGGCAGAGAGGAAACACCGATGAACAAAAGGTAATGGGAAGATTTGGGGACAGCGTTGAACCAAAAGCTGCTGCCCTCTAATGCTATTCATACTGTGAACCCGAGCAGATAGGTCCACACCACTCAACTTTCAGTCTGTCATTCTCTCCCTAGTACTACAGGCCGGTTCAGCCTACCCATCTTGTTTCTTTCACCTGTGACACTTACCATTTTATGGTTAACCGACCCCTCACCATACTGGTCTTCTCTGACCATCCCGCTGTTCGCAGTTCACCTGCACCTGTGTAGGCTTTCTGAGATGAACACATTATCCATCAGTGCGCCATCCGTTCTTTTCACTGTTGTACACTTCAGCACGCTGGCTCTCTTCTTATTTTTTTTTAAAGAGATCTTATTTATTTATTTGACAGACAGACATCACAAGCAGGCAGAGTGGCAGGCCTGAGGCGGGGCTCAATCCCAGGACCCTGAGATCATGACCTGAGCTGAAGGCAGAGGCTCTAACCCACTGAGCCACCCAGGCGCCCTCACTCTGGCTCACTTCTTACGGCATGTTTCCAACCTCTGAAAGTTTCATTCTCCTCATGATCAAACCAAAACAAAACAAAAACAGGAATATCTCTGTTTTGACAGGGAATCTCGGGAAGATTCTATTTACCTAAAGGTTTAAAATCAGAATGATGACATTTCAGGCATTACCCATGACAGGGCAGGATGAATTTGGGGGGTGAGGGGTTTATAGTTTTTAGTGTCCATAAACCCCACCATGTGTATCATTTTCCAGTTGTGTTTATTTTTCCCCCACTGGTATCAAATTTTAAAAACGACATATAAAAATATCCTACTGGTCTCAAATCTGTGTTTGATATGTAAATGTCTGCTGAAGTATTTGTGACTGTGTTTGTATTTATGTGTTAAAAATAGTTGTGGAGTGCAGTAAATAGCACTGAACTGTAGGGAATTAAAAGATAAAAGGTTTTTCTCTGCCCCTTGGCAGATTGATCTTTTGCAAGAGGTTTAATTTTTTGGACCTTAGTCCCTAATCCATAAAATAGAAAGACTGATGCACATCTGCTTAATTCATAGAATTCCTGTGAGAATACAAATTGAGATAATGTACTTACACTGTAAAATAGCAAGAATTCTGGATGACAACCTATAATTAAAATGAATATACTTGACCTCGGTATCTGAGATGTAGGAGGTCGTGAGGGGCCAACGTTTCTATGCTGCCAAAGTAGAAAAAGAAAGATATATTTAAGAATAATAGGTTTGTAAAGCCATCGGAAAGCTGTGGAAACAACAAAGAGTAAGCCAGCTAAAATTTCAGGGGGATAGAAATATAATAAGGATATCTGGTGACGGTCAGGCATTTACTGGTTCTAGGCTTAGGTTGAGTATAGCCTTGGGTCTGATTAGAGCTACTGAGCTTGGAAAAGAGAAAACAGAAAAGCATTTAGCAGTTATATAGTGCTAGAGGACAACATGGTTTTGTAAGAGGTTGTAGGGCCAGGACTCTAACTCCTAAAAGGCAGAACAAGCATTCCTGAAGTTTCACGGGGCTTCGCGAGCACACCTGCCAGGGGGAAGAGTCTACCTCAAGTATAGGATCAGTCATGGCCTGAAGATTTTGGCCATTTCTCCAAGTTGCCTGGGAAAGGTGGCTTGAGAACTGGACTGAGGAATTTCAAAGCACAGAGCTGGATCTCTTGCAGTCTTTAAGGAAAGACTGAAAGGAAGGATGACGAATGATCTTTTCAATCAAAATATCAGAACCACATTCAAGAAATACAAGCAAGCAAAATGTCACTGGTTTTTACTAACACTGCAACCCATTCAGCCCTAGCCCAGTGCAATCTCTGATTGGATTAAAGTGCTGCTCCCTATACTCTCTATCTATCTGCCTGCCCTTTGGTGGAAGACAAAGCCATTGGGACCTTCTGTGTGCCTTTTAATTATAATTTACAGCATAAAATCAGAAGTTACTAAGCGTGCAAGAGCCAAGAAAATATGACCAATAATCAAGAGGAAAAGAGTAAACCAATAGATGCAGATCCACAGATGATCTGAATATCAGAGTTGGCAAATACTTTTAAATAACTAGAACAAAGTGTACTTTTTAAGGCAAAAATATATACAAGAAAAGTGCATAGACACAGTCACCAAAAAACATATACTTTAATGTCCAATAGCAGCACTATCCCTAATCATTAAAACTGGGAACTATCCACAAAACAGTTGAATGGATAAATAAGTTGTGATATGGTCACACAACAAAATACACAATGAAAATAAACTATCTAAAACTAGTCCTAGTAAATCTAACAAATACAACATCAAACAAAAATCCTGACCCGAAAGAATATATTCTCTATGATTCAAGTTATACAAAGTTAGGAAAAATCAAAAGTCATCTATAACTGAGGAATAAGAAATAGTGGTAAGCTTTTCCTTGCTCGGTGGGGAGCCTGCTTCTCCCTCTGCCTCTGCCTACCACTCTGTTTGCCTGTTCTCTCTCTCTCTCTCTCTAACAAATAAATAAATTTAAAAAAACAAAAACAAAAACAAAAAACAACGGGACGCCTGGGTGGCTCAGTTGGTTAAGGAATAGTGGAGCTTAGGAGTGGGAGAAGGGTCTGGAAAGAAACATAAACAGAGCTTCCAGAGGATGGTAACGTTATGTTTCTTGATGTGGAGGCTGGACACCATAGTGACGATTGTGACCATTTGTAAGCCGTAGACATTCAGAAAATGTGCACTTTTGTTTGTGGGCTACAATAAAGAGTTTTCAAAAACTAAACAATACGTAACTAAATTGACTTAAATTCTACAAAGAATCCCCAACTGACTATGTAGGCACAATCCAATTACTCAGAGAACTGACTTACAACCTAAACTATTCCAAGGGGGGGAAAAATTCATCAGGAACAACTTTTTCCAAAAGCCCCTGAGGTTTTTATCTACCAAAGCCAACAACTTATTCCAAGCCACAATGTCATTGCCTTGCTCTTAGTTCCTCCTCACTTGATAAAAACCTCTCACAATTCTTCCTTCCCCAAAGAGGGGTTCTTGTGGCGGGTACTCCAATTATCCAGTAAGATATTCCTTTAAACCCCTTTGAATTTTACAGGAAATCCCAGCCCATGGCCAAACCTGTTGGAGAATGTCTAGAGGGCAAATGACAACACAGAGATGAGAGTTTTTCTCCAAAGCATTTCAACTTAGTCATTTTTTGCCTGGCACTGTAATCCTCAACTAAAAGCCTCTAACTGAAAATCATCCATTCGTAACATCATGAAAGGATTTTGTTATCCCCCTTGTAGTTGGCTTGATCTGGATCTGCGAGAACTTGTTGACACTCTGTCAGAATTCCTCCTCTCAGGGATGCATAAACTTTCACAGGGTCAGAACTTACTGATTCACTTGTATGTAACAATGTAGCGAAACCAGAAATGCTTGCAACCTAAACAGATATTCACAACAAAATTTTAGAGTGATAGCTGCCCTATAGATAACATCATGTGCTCAATTTTCCAGAAACCGCATTATATGTTTCTAAAAAAACCACGGTGTATCTTTAAATGGGAAATGTGCTTTCACAAAAAAACAGATGCATAAGGATATTCTCAGACTTAATGAGTAGACGAGCCATCTCTCACCATATTGCTCTAAAAACCATATTTCTTCAGTTGGTACCATTCTAGGGCAGAACAAAATGTAAATAAATGTAAAAGATGACTAGATTGCATTATGTACTGTGGAATCTGTGTTCTACTAACAAGGTCACTGCCAGGAATTGTGTAATTAAAACTCTATTGACCCATCTCTTTTTCCTCCAAAGCTGAAGAAGATTATGTGGGAGGTCATAAATTTAAAGGTCGTCAGATCTAAGACTACAAATGAGCACAGTGCAGCCAGAAATTCCCTCAAAACAAGCCTTGCTGAGATGAGATCGGAAGCACACAAGCAAGAATGAGTACTGGGGACACGGTTGATATTTATAGTTTCATCATTAAATAAAAACACTGTTTTTATATCCAAACTCAAGTTTGTGCTAAAACCGTTTAAATATCCTCTCTATGAATATGTAAATATAATTAACTAATTAACACACAGTGTCCATTGCTGTGTAATCTGTGTTGCTTTTTTTTTTTTTTCTTTTTTTTTCCATTACAAAGACCATCTTGGGAACGGAATGCCAAAATCATAGTTCTTCACTGTAGCTGCTATGGGGATAAATCCGTGGAAAATACATTCCTGAATCTATCTCCCATTAGCAGGATCATTAGCAGATTTTATAAACAGCGGTTATAAGCTTGTTTACCAATTCCTTTTCTTCCTTCTGTATGTAAAAAGATCATTTATCTGTGTCCTCAATCTTAAAGTTTTCAAATGTCAAGCCTCATTTGAAAGAAAAGACACACACTGTAAAATCATTCCTTGTGTTTCAAAAGTTGAATTTTCCCTTGAGCCAGAACTTAATGCCAGTGGACCGTGGGGCAGTCTTACCTGACACTTCACAGAATTAACGAAAGTGCAAATGGCAAGAGTTAGATAATTTGTTGAATGTTTGTGAGTTATCATTTTCACATTAGCAAAACAAGTTGGATGACCGCCAGGAAATGTCCTTTGGAAACAAGTATTTGTGCGCCCCAGCAAAGAAAACAATCACTTCGTACTAAGGAATCTAAGTTCCTTCTAGATCTCTAGGTTTCAGTGCATCTCAACTGATCACAACTTAAAAGTCACTTTTAAGGTTCTCATTAGGCTCCTCTATGGATTTTAAAAATACAATAAAATGCAACCTTGATTTAAGTTCTACTAGATTCATCCGAAAATTAATCCTGGAAAGTCCAAGACAAATTATAGATACATTTTATTTAAATTTCAGACTAAAATCATCTTTGCTCTATGGAATATATTCATTTGGGCTTATAAAGCATATTAAAAGTCTGCTATTTTAAAACCCTTAAGATTGTAGGACCTCTTTGCAAGGAATTATTATTTTGTACAATTGCATAATCAGTGTTATAACAGAAGTTAATTGTAAACAAATTAAAGATAGAGTGAACATTTTTAATTTCAAGACAATGGAACAATTCATACGGCTTCTTTAAAGTGAGTTGCCAACTTTAAATGGATTGTGAGGTTTTTGTTATTATTATTTGAAGTAACAGGAATACAAAGTTCATGTTTAATGTTACAGTTAATGATTGATTTCTGACCCTGACAAATAAAATCCTTTCCTCTCTCTCTCTTTTCCGATGTTCAGGTTTTCTTTGGTCTTCAACTTTGAAGTGGTTGCTTTATAAAATCAAGTAGAAATGCACAATGCCTCCATTAAGTATTGAACCTCCTTCTGACAGATTTCTTTTGTTCTACACAGGACGATCCATCCTTATCCCTCATTAATTCTAATAAACTCAGACAGGTGGCTGGCCTTCTCAAAGGACTTGCTTTAAAAATATAACAAAACCTGTGTCTACACCTATCAAATGAAGGGGAGAGTTAAGCTACTTTTTTGTTGAACTCAATTAGTGTAGGCAGCCAACCTCGATTATTTAGAGGAAGAAAAAAATATTTTCTTCAATTAGCAGTAAGATTTGCCTTGAATTATCCAGATTAGGGGTCAGGAGACTGTGATGCACAGGCCAGACAAGGCCTACTGCCTGTTTTTTATAAATAAAGTTTTATTGGAACACACATTCATTTATTGACATATTGTCTAAGACTGTTTTCTGCTATGGTAGCATAGTTGAGTAGTTGCAACAGAGATCAGATGGCCCACGAAGCCTAAAATATTTACTACCCGGACGTTTGTAGAAAAAAATTTGCCAGTTCCCGAGCCAGATAAATATCTCGACTCTTCACTTCATTGTTGCTTCCATAGAAGTAACCAGAAACATGGGAAAATAACCGCTTGGGCAGCCCAAACTAACATTATGCTTTTTGTTGAACTTCTGTAAATCTTTATTTTAAAGAAGATGCAGAAGCAAATCATTTCAATCAGGACTTATTTTAATATACAATTATATTTGTTGGACTCTGGTTTTGCTGTAGCCTCAACAGGCTTATGAAAACACTCTCCCTGTAAATTGTGTCTTATTCAGTTAAAGGCATTCGTTGGCTTGATATGTGTGGTTTTCTCTTTAATTGCTGTGGGGATTTGGATTGCAGGTGAATTAAAATTTAAAATTCTGATCATTTTGCAAACTTGTCATTATGCATGCTATAGGCAAGTTAGTAGATTTAGTTATGCCAATGATTGCGAAAAGATACATTATTGCTGCATTATAATGCATAAACAGGTTTTATGTTCTTCTGCATAATATTAGAAACTCAAATTTATGGAGTCACAGAGCTGTGATCATCATCCAGTTTTTAAATAAGGAAGCAATTGGTGATTTATATCACACATAAAGAAGTTTCCTTGTCAAGGTGCTTGCTGATCCATGGCATATAATTTGGATAAATGAAACAAACCTTTGATGGGATCATTGGGAATTATTTGCATTCACGGTTTTTTTTGAAGTGTTTTTTGTTGTTGTTAATCTCAGGCGACACTTCCCTATTCTCTCTCCACAAATCTTGGTTGTTCAGAAAATCCATTTGAATAGTTTTTATATTAAAACTTTCAAAATTAAAATATGTACGTTAAGATCTAGCTATGTGTATCAACAGCTGTTAACATAAGACAACAAACCAGAAGTTAGGAATCTCCTAATGAAAAAAACACAACTTCATCCATGAAGAAGTCCAGCCAAAAAAAAATAACAATAATAATTAAAATAATAATAAGAATATTGACCTGGATCTGGTCTAACCTCTAGGTATAATTACCAACTTAAAGAAAATACAGAGTGCAAAGAAACATGCTTAATCACACCATGGGGCAACAACTCACAAAATCTGGATTGGGAGAAACAGTAAGATAATGACCCAGTGCCCTAACTAAATAAATACCCAAGGAAAATAGTGAGATGAAGTGGAACCTATAGATTAATAAAGTCTTAAATCTATTAGGCAACTGCATGTGTGTGTTTTATTTGGGTCCTGACTCAAACAATTAAAAATCTGTTCATGACAGACTTATTATTAAGTATTAAGAGATAATTAAGAGAGAGTTACAAATTTGAGCCCAGGCTAGATAGACAGTGAAAGAATTCCTGTTAATTTTGAAGAGCGAGCAGACTACTCTAGCTAGGTTTGTTCATTTGTTTGTTTGAAGAATCCCCATCTGTAGAGATACATGCTAAAATGTTGAGGATAAAAAGATAAAATGTTTAAGATTTGCTTTAAAACAATAAAGGGAGAAAAATTAATTAAAAGTAAAAACATTTTAAAAATAGTAAGAGAAAGGCTAAGAGGGTAAGAGGAAGCAAGATTATGATGAGATCATGAATGTTGACATTGGGTGGTAGGTACATTGGGGTTATTGTGCTGTGTCTACTTTTGTAGATATTTAAAATTTCCATAATAAAAAGTTAAAAATATACGTGGGATACCATATAAAATAAGGTGCCTCCTTATGACTAGTTTTACTAATGATTAGTGATAAGTAAAAGTAACAGACATAAGTCATTTATTTTGGTATAGAATTAGTTCTGGTAGTAGCTTACATAAAAAAAGAATTCACTATCTGGCTAGCAGTAATAAACAGTTACTTTAAAAAAAAAACACCTCTTTAGGTTTGTTTAATAAAGCTCGAGACATAAAGGATTTGTGTTTATCTGCTCATTTCCAGTATGATTTGTATTTTGTTCTTCAAATAGAATCCTTCAAATACTCTACCTAAATTTTATTCAGATAACTTATTCTGGGTCTCCTCTGCATCAGGCAGTTCCCCTGAAGTTCAATGGCACTGAGGTCCATCCTTTCCCCATTTCTTCCCCAAGAGGGGTAGGATTTCTCTGCCAGAGATCTATGCAGGAAACACCAACAGAGAGCAGCCACCAGCTCTGTACTCCTCATCCCACCCTTAGATTTTATCTCCAAAGCCGCACAACTGTTAACCCTGGCCTCTATCAGCCTGCTCTATAAAGCTTCCCCACTGTGTGAGGCTCACTGCCCACTCCCAGAGGACAGGTGTTTGGGGGATGCAACCCTATGCAGTCACAGGGTGAAATAATCCCATAATAACTGCACACACACTCACAAAGAAATACGGGGACCTTGATAATTCAGTTCCTATCTAATCAAGTGAACTCAGCTGAAGAGTTACCTTTTGAATTCTTTCAGAAATGTTCTGTTATGACAGATTTGACACAGAGACACATAAAAGGAAACCTTTCCACCATGTCCTACAGGTTCTACTCATTACTGGGGATATAGTCATGCCTTTCTTTCTTCAATTTTTTTCTCTCCAATGAGCATAATTTTTGGATTCTTTCCTCATCTTCTTGGTCAAAATTTTTATTGCTTAAGTTTCAAATGTTTTCCTAGGGAAAAAAAAAAGACAAACCCATATGAGTCAATGCAAGTGAAAATCTAAAGTTCTTTGTGTCAGAGCGATAAGCAGCTGGGTAGCCATCTGCTGCCCTCCAGCACCTCGAAGCCAGCGGAGCTCTGTCCCTTAGGATCTCTCACCCGGGCTTAGAAGTGGGTATTCCTTCTTTTGGACTCTCTTTGACCCTAAACCATCCTCTACAGAGCCAGCAGAGTGATGGGTACTTTCCCTGTTTAAAGCCTGTCATTGTCTCTCCATCACCTACAGTTGTCCCTCTGCCCACAACCACTCAGACTCATCTGTCCCCATCCTCTTCCCAGCCTCGGTGCTGTATACCCTTGCCTCTACCAAGCCTGCCCCAGACATGCGCTGTTACTCACCTCTCTGAAGGCCCAGCTCATTCTCTTTCCCTGGAATCTATACACACACCCACACCCACCCTGCAAGCACACAGGGTCTGCCTCACAAACACATAGGAATCCTCTACCACCTAGCTCAGAGATAACACTCTCGAGCCCAAGGACCCTTTCCTGTCAGCCATATACCATCACTCCCTCTGCTGTTGCTGTATCACACTGTATGGTAATTTATTTATTAAATGTCAGCCTGTGGTTTTATGAGATTTCTTACTTTCAGCAACTCTATTTACCCTTCTCTCTTTAGCCTCCAGCCCAGCGTAGGGTGCACAGTAAACCTTCAGCAGATGTTTGTTGAATGAATGAATGAATAATTTGAATGCTGTAGCTTGTCCAGCAAATCTCTGGCTAATACTTCCTGTAATAGTTCAATCAATTATTTAATAAGTGTTTGCTTAGCATTTGGTGTAAGACACGACGCCAGGCATCGTGTGGATTACAAAGCTGAACGAAGTGTGGTACAGTCCCTGTGCTTTGGGAGGGAAGACAGCTAATGTACACATGTCATTGTATTTAAAATAGAACACACAAAACCCTACCGGTTCCTTAAAAAACTTGAAGTGAATTTTTGTGCAAATTAGACAAGGAATAGGGAAGAGGTACCAAACTTGAGATGGAAAGGATCTAATCGAATTGTTCAAAAGCTATTGAATAGCATTCATATTTTATTTTTTGTTTCAATTCAGTTAGCCAACTTATAGTACATATAGTAGTGCAGATGGAGTGTTCAGTAACTTGTCAGTTGCATAGAACACCCAGTGCCCACTACATCACGTGCCCTCCTTAATGCCCATCACCCAAGTACCCCACCTCCCATCCACCTTCCTTCCTGCAACCCTCAGTTTCTATAGTTAATAGTCTTTCATGGTTTTTCTCCCTCTCTGATGACTTCCCATTCTGTTTTCCCTCCCTTCCCCTATGGTCCTCCATGCTGTTTTTTTTTATGTTCCATATAGGAATGAAACCATATGACAACTATCTTTCTCTGTTTGACTTATTTCAATCAGCGTAATACCCTCCAGTTCCATCCATATCAATGTAAATGCTGGGTATTCATCCTTTCTGATGGCTGAGTACTATTCCGTCGTATTGTGAACCACACTTTCTTTACCCATTCATCTGTTGATGGACATCTAGGCTCTGTCCATAGTTTGGCTATTGTAGACATTGCAGCTATAAACACTGGGGTGCAGGTGCCCCCTCGGTTCACTACATTTGTGTCTTTGGGGTAAATACCCAGTAGTGCAATTGCACTACTGGGTCATAGGATAGCTCTATTTTTAACTTCTTGAGGAACCTCCATGCTGTTTTCCAGAGTGGCTGCACCAGCTTGCATTCCCACCAACAGTGTAAGAGGGTTCCCCTTTCTCTGCATCGTCGCCAATATTTGTTATTTCCTGTCTTGTTAATTTTATCCATTCTGACTGGTGTGAGGTGGTATCTTATTGTAGTTTTGATTTAACATTCATATTTTTAAATGAACCTTTGGCTGATTTTTACTACCCTTTCAGCTAATGTTTGGAATATCTTTCTTATATAGAAATATAAAGTTGCAGGGGAGCCTGGGTGGCTCAGTTGGTTATGTGCCTGACTCGATTGCAGCTCAGGTCATGATCTCGGGTTCTGGGATTGAGCTCCACATCAGACTCTGACCTCAGCAGGGAGTCTACTTGGGATTCTCCCTCTCTCTCTTCCTCTGCCCCTTCCCCCCACTCACATGCTCTTGCGCTCTCTTGCTCTCTCTCTCTAAAATAGATAAATCTTAAAAAATATATATTTAAAGCTAAAGATGTTATAATCCAGTTGCCTTACTTCATAGAAAAAAAGGCAGAACTAGATCTCAGGGCTTCTGTCTTCCATTCCGTAACTTAACACAGTAATAAACTGCCTCAGGTTTGAAAACTTAGTTCTATATATTGTTATGCAATTTGTGGTAACTAGACACAGAGCTTAAAATGTGTTTGAAAAAAAAATTGAAAGACAACATTTGCCAGTATCTAGACTATATAAAAGTATTGTAAGTTCATTTTAAAATTTGCTTTTCCTTATTGCTTTCTTTTAAGTATTATCTATGGATAAAAATTAAGATGAATATGAAATTATATGTGATTTAACTCTAGTAATAAAATAACTTTAAAATACTTTAAAATACAGGTTTTCTATAATGTTTTCTTTGATTCTCTGTGGACTTCTAAGTGTTTGGCAAATTATAAATTCATATTGACAGAAAATAATGTATGATTTTATATCATACAGTTTGGTATATTTTTGTGATGGTAAATAAAACTGATAGAAACAATTCAATCATTCAAAGATATTTATTGCCTTTCATGTGTAAGGCATAGTGGTATATAACAAAATAATCTTTTTATACTTTTGATACCTTGGATGGTAGCCCCCTTGTACCTGTTATATTTAGGAGTTACATTTCATATTTGAAAACAATATTCTTGGGACACCTGGGTGGCGCAGGCGATTAAGCCTCCAACTCTTGGTTTCAGCTCAGGTGATGACCTTAGGATCGTGAGATTGGGCCCCATGTTCAGCTCCAGGCTCAGTGCAGTCTCAAGACAGCTTGAGATTCTGTCTCTCCCGGTCTCTTTGCCTTCCCCACCTCATGCTCTCTAAATAAATAAATAAGTCTTTAAAAAAGAAAATAACATTTCTTTATCCAGTCTTTATAAACTCATTCTACTTTTAGTCCTTTTCCATGACTAGCATTTGGCAAAACTATACATTGTATTTATTCCATTGTACATTACACCCAACAGCTAGGTGGAGAAAAGATCTAATAACAGCTTAATGGAATGTTTGGGACTAAAAATCCCCATTTATCTTGGTTAGATGGTGAGATTTACCAAGTGATCTTCTAATGAAAACTGTACAGAAAAATATATTCTCAACTCATTGTAAACCACAACTCAAAACTAAACTTTGTGATGCAGTCCTCAAACTCTGCTTTAGTCATATTCAAACAATTATTTAGAAATTGGGAAAAGATATTAAAAATATCTCTTAATGTTGTAGCTTGAGACCCCATCCAGCCTTAAGCAGCATCATTTGTAAATCACACCCTGAAATGAGATGAGAACCACAAGACAAAACAGATCCAATTGTCTTCTTTTCTTGGATTTTGACCCGAGTGGTGACTGTCTTCAGGATAAACATAAAAGTTCTAAAGCCATGATGTATTAGAGGTGTAGAGAGGGTAGATGTTAGATAAAAGATAATGGTCAGGTAGAAACTTGACAGGTGATGACTCATCACCTAGTTGATGTGAAAAATCATCTGTCATATTCTTAAAAGCATTTCTAAAATCTCTTGCTAAGTGTGTTCCCTTTCAGAGAAATATGGATACAACAGATTGTGTCTATAGTAAGTTGCCAACTTTCAACTTCATAAATTGATAAACTTTCAAATATAAATATAAATTTGGGGATTAACATAGCATCACCAATCTTTAAAACTTTTTCCCAGTAAGATTTTTTTTTCTTTTAAAAGGAAAAATCGAGGCACCTGGGTCCCTCAGTCGATTAAGCATTTGACTTTTGATTTCAGCTTACGTCGTGATCTCAGGGTCGTGAGATGGAGCCCCAGGTTGGGCTCCACATTGGGCATAGACACTGCTTAAGATTTTCTCTCTCCCTCTGCCTACCCTGAGCCCCCTGTGTGTACACACACTCTCTCTCTCTCAAAAAAAAAAAAAAAAAAAAAAGGAAAGAAAGAAAGAAAGATCATTAGAACAGAAACCATATTTCAAAAGAACATTCTAATATCAAAATAGTGGGAAGGGCACAATTTCAGAATAAAGAACAATATTTCAAAAAGAAAAAAATGATAACCTTATTTAAAATCCACCATATGATACTAATTCTTCTCACTTCAGAATGGGTTGGTGATATCTTTACCTCATTTAGTAATTAGGAAAGAGGAAGGGAGGGAAGACCAAAGAATTCAAGGAAAACTTAATAAGAGTACAAAAGTGGGCAAAGAATATCTTATTTTTAAAAAGGCTTATTCCCTAAAATTAAGAGTTAGTTTCTTATTTACATGTCTCTCCATTGCTCCAGGCTAGATAGCTAACACAGCCAACTCACTAAGCTTTCATAAAACCTTCACACTTAGCTTAAAGTTCAGAAGACTTGCAAAAATTTCTGAGCATATTGTAATATTTATTTTAGAATGTTGCTCATATTCTTGGCAAATAATAAAACAGACCTAATGTCTTTGGGGCTTAATAATGCTATAGCCTTCTTTGAGAGGCTCCTAATAAAGATTTTAAAATGGCCTAAGATACATTCAGGAGGAAAAGTGCTGGCACTACATAATACTTGATTCTAGAACATCAGTGATCTTGTTTTCAGGTGAACCCAAGTCTATCTACAGCTGATATTCTTTCAAAACCTACCATGTCACATGACAACAAGAGCCAGGTCCTAGGCATTGTGAATACCACGGTGAGTCCTGACCTACAATGACTTCAAACCAGTACTCACACTAAAACAATAGAGACTCAGAGCAATGTTTTAGAAAGAAAGAAAGAAAGAAAGACAGAAAGAAAGAAAAGAAAAGAAAAAGAGAAGCATGATTATGAATATCTTTTAACAACACTGCCAGGGAGTTCAGAAATTTTCCCTTAGGATTTAAGTCCAAAAACTACTTTAATATTGGTCATTCCTGCAATGTTTTTAAGCCATCATATTAGTTGATCATAAAAACAATTATTGGGGGGGGGGCGTGCCTGGGTGGCTCAGTGGGTTAAAGCCTCTGCCTTTGGCAGGTCATGATCCCAGGGTCCTGGGATCGAGTCCCACATTGGGCTCTCTGCTCAGCAGGGATCCTGCTTCCCCTCTCCCTCTGCCTGCCTCTCTGTCCACTTGTGATCTCTCTGTCAAATAAATAAATAAAATTTTTTTTAAAAAATTGAAAAAAATTATTATCCTATATGAACAACAACATGCCAAAGGGGAAAAAAAAACATTGGTGGTACAGCATGATTGGAAAACATTGGGAATTTATCAAACTCAATACCCAAAGAACAAATAATACAATCAGGAAATGGGCAGAAGACACGAACAGACATTTCTACAAAGAAGACATCCAACAGACATGTGAGAAAGTGCTCAACATCACTTGGCACCAGGGAAATACAAATCAAAACCATAGTGAGATACCACCTTGCACCAGTCAGAGTGGCTAAAATTAACAAGTCAGGAAAGGACCAGTGTTGGTGAGGTGTGGAGAAAGGGGAGCCCTCCTACACTGTTGGTGGGAATGCAGGCTGGTACAGCCACTCTGGAAAACAGCATGGAGATTCCTCAAAAAGTTGAAACTAGAGCTACCCTACGACCTAACAATTGCACTACTGGGTATTTACCCTAAAGATACAAATGTAGTGACCTGAAGGGGCACATGCACCCCAATGTTTATAGCAGCAATGTCCGAAATAGCCAAACCATGAACAGAGCCTAGATGTCCATCAACAGATGAATGGATAAGGAAAATGTGGTGTGTATATATATATATATATATATATATATATATATACACACACACACACACACAATGGAATATTATGCAGCCATCAAGAAAATGAAATCTTGCAATTTAGATGTGGATTGAACTAGAGGGTATTAGGCTAAGCAAAATAAGTCAGAGAAAGACAATTATCATGTGATCTCACTGATAAGAGGAATTTGAGAAACAAGACAGAGGATCATAGGGAAAGGGAGGAAAAAATGAAACAGGACGAAACCAGAGAGGGAGACAAAGCATCAGAGACTCTTAACCTCAGGAAACAAACTGAGGGTTGCTGGAGGGGAGGTGGGCTGGAGAAATGGGGTACGGAGTGATGGATATCGGGGAGGGTATGTGCTGTGGTGAGTGCTGTGAATTTTCTAAGACTGATGAATCACAGACCTGTACCCCTGAAACAAATAATACATTATATGTTAAATATACATATGTATATATACACACACACACAAATGTGGGGCTGCCTGTGTGGCACAGTTAGTTAAGCAACTGACTCTTGGTTTCGGCTCAGATCCTGATCTCAGGGTCATAAGATCAAGCCCCATCTTAGCTCCATGCTCAGGGCAGAGTCTGCTTAAGATTCTCTCTCCCTCTCCCTGTACCCCTCCCCCTGCTCTCTCTAAAATAAATAAATAAATAAATCTTTTTTAAAAATGTAAAGAAAGAAACAAAGAGGAGAAAAACACTGGGAATCTATAGATAAGACTCTTCTTGCACTGGGTTTTCCTAACATCTTTCATTATACCAGTATTGAACAATAGACAGGATTAGAAAAGCAGTTCAGTCTGTACGGAGCCTTTCAAGATATTAAAATAAGGACAGTGAGCATAGCCCAATGACCTCAAAGAAAAAGATGACCCAAGAAACACTAAAAATTTACAAGTCGTGCTCAAGGTCGCATATCACATATGAAAGAGCAAATCCAGAACGCTATTGTTATATTGTTAAGCACTATTGTTTACTAACACTATTGTTTGTAAACTGTGGATATGGAATTCAATAAAGAATTCTGAATTTTGGAGAAGGAGCATGGTGTAAATGTTAAGTCTGTACTAGTGAGAGGTCTACCTTCACATCAACGCTCTTCTGAGTTAATGATCCTAGCTATTACATTCCATATATAATGTCAATGTCTCAAGAACACTTTGGCAGAAATAGTACCATTTAACTTAGCCCACTTTTTGTCCTTCACACATCCTCTGTTAAGAAATAAATTATTGTGCTAAAGAAAGAAGTTTGTGATATTAAATTAACAGATATAAGCTAAGCACTTCAGCTGGAAATGCCACCGTTGGGGTTATAGCCTTTATAAATTGTTATTGGAAGTTCTGAAAAATCAATTTTAACCTTGTACAGGAACTAAAAGCAAAATAATCATGAAGTGTGTGGAGGCAGAAAGGAACCATAAGCCAAAGAATAGAAAAATGTGGACTTTAGGGGATGAAAACAATAAATCCTAGATCCATTGGTACGATTTCAATAGTAAATCGCTTTTGATTATTTTATACTTGGTACATTTTTCTACCATTATTAAAACAATAAATAACATCTGAGAAACAAAACTTGTGACTAAAAAAAATCCAGTTTTATTAAAAGGAAATAAAATCTTATGTTTCAAAAATGCAGGCAAGTATTTGGCCTAAATGAGAATATAGAGTGTTTGATGCTTGGTGCTTATAATTCACTTAGTCTTCAAAGGAGAATTTAGCTATTATATAAGACAAATTAATGTCCCTTTGGTCTTCCCTTATTTTCCTACGACAGACAAGGAATGTTAATGATCCTATGGTTATTAACTCAGAAGAGCGTTGATGTGAAGGTAGACCTCTGACTAGTACAGACTTAACATTTACACCATGCTCCTTCTCCAAAATTCAGAATTCTTTATTGAATTCCATATCCACAGTTTACAAACAATAGTGTTAGTAAACAATAGTGTTTAACAATATAACAATAGCGTTTTAGATTTGATCTTTCATATGTGATACGCGACCACGAGCACTGAAGTCAAATCTCAGGGTGAAGACTGAACCTAGTCAGACATATCTGTACTCACACCTTGAAACCTCAGTTTCTTCACCCAATTCTTTAGGACAATGATCGTCACCTTCTTCATACGGATGATCAGAAGATTAAATGAGAAAAGTATTTGAATGCTGTCAAACATTAAGCATTCAAAAGAATCAGTAGTAGTCGCAGTAGGAAAAGTTGTAATATTAAAGTACATGAATCAGAACAAGGGAAAGTAACTGAATTAAATATTTCATGGCATTAGGCATGATAATCCGATTCATCATTCTTGCAAGTAGGATGGTGTTGCCAATGGAATTCAAATAGTCTGTACAGAAGGACATTTTGCAACTTGTTCTATTAGGAATGTCCTTAGGATTAGCATAGAAATAGTTGAAGTATGTTCTCCCTCTGAGAGTGGCCGTGGCTCTGCCATCATCTGCTTGTTTAACTTCCATTTTTCTAGGCTTCCCATCGTGCCCAGCCTCTCTTGGGTCATATCCTTGCTACTCTTCCCTTAGATATGCTAACACCCTTAACCTAGTTACAGTCTTACAGACCCCAAAGTCAGTCTCCCTTCTCCAGCGATGCAAGATGATCAGTTAAGGAATTGATCTTACAGCTCAACTTTCTGGAGGGCAAACTTTACCTCTATTTCAAGTTGAAGGGGACACTACCAGGAATAATCCAACAAGACTATCTGCAAAACGTAGTCATTTTTATCTTAGTGAGTATGAAATCCAGTTTGAACCTGAGTTGTGTTAAACCTAGTATTCGACATGTCTGGGCATATCTGGAAGACTAGTCAGGTCAACCTGGCAGGGCTCTATTTAAATAACAGGCAGGGAGATTCCTTGAAATATATTCATCTTTTTTTTTTTAAGATTTTATTTATTTATTTGACAGAGATCACAAGTAGACAGAGAGGCAGGCAGAGAGAGAGGGGGAAGCAGGCTCCCTGCTGAGCAGAGAGCCCGATATGGGGCTCGATGCAGGGCTCGATCCCAGGACCCTGGGATCATGACCTGAGCCGAAGGCAGAGGCTTTAACCCACTGAGCCACCCAGGTTCCCCGAAATATATTCATCTTAATGGGGACATTAGGATACACACGTTTAGTGAAAGAACAGCAGAATGCATTGTAGAGGTGATTCTGAGCACAAGATGGTTTCTGTCTCTTACATGTTCTTGAGTACAGGGGCACCAGGCTTACGTTCTAGGAAGAGGAGCTGCAAGAAAACTGAATGAAATCCAAAAGAGCCACCAATTACAATCCCTTTAAGAACAAAAGCATACTAGACAATACTATTTAAATCATTTTTGTAAGAGTGTGGCTCATCTTAGCGTGTCAGAATTGAGAACTCAGTGAACTGAAGGAGGCAGCTGGCCCCACCAGTGACAGGAAATCTAGGAGAAGCTTTTTAGTCAGAGACTCTTAGAAAGGACAACTCAGGCATACCCCCTTAGCAGAATTAATCACAACAAAGAGGAAGAATTGTCCAGAAAAAAAAAAAATTAGAGCAAATCATGGTATTTCACCATAAACATCCCCAAAGGAATCTCAAAACTATTTGGGGGTAGAATTTGAGCTGGTTGGGATTTCCATGGAGGAAGGCTAGGGTGTCAGTGAAACTATTTTGCTTCTGCTGTAGTAACCTTGTTTTTACCTCCAGGCAACTGTGAAAGAGGAATTGTGTAAATAGATTATATTAACATATTATCTCAAACAGTTTCAGCTAACCAACTCTGCTTTTTTTTTTTTTTTTTAACTTCATTTTTATTTATTTGAGAGAGAGAAAGAGAGAGGATGCAAGAGAGCAGGGGCTGGGTGGGGTGGGGTGGACTGAGGGAGAGAGAGAAGCAAGCTCTCCACTAAGTAGGGAGCCCAATGTGGGACTCAATCCCAGGACCCAGGGATCATGACCTGAGCCAGAAACAGATGCTTAACTGACTGAGCCACACGGGTGTCTGCCAACTCAGTTTTTAAATCATTCTCTGGTCCTTCATGACAAGCCATACATTGGACATAGAGAAGAAATCTTCTCATTTGTTCTGATAAGAAGGAATATTTTACAGTCCACCCAACAAGCCAAATTAAAAGATTAGAATAGTTGTCCCTTCTTTCAAACTACCATTTTAATATACATCATTAAACCAGGCAATAGTTGTTAAGAACATAGACAGTGGAAATAAATCACATGAGTTCTAATGCCAGCTGAAACACTTACAGCTCTGTAACCCTGAACATGTTCTCTAACTGCGTGGGTTACTCTGTCCTTATTTGTAAAATGAAGAAAATAGTTGTAACTACCTCATGGTTTTGTTGTGAGAATTGGAAGAGTTAATATGTCTTAAGTACTTAGAACAATGCCAGGTACTTACATAAGTTTAGCTGACTAAGACTTAGTTAATAAATGACTAAATACACGTTCATCCTGCAAATATTTATTGAGTGCACATGAAAGCATAATGAGCACTTCTGACTGGGGATATGGAAAAGAACAAAACACACAAAATTACCTTCCTCAAGGAGCTTCTATTCGAAGCATTCTCTAAACCATAAGCAAGAGCTAAATACTCCAGGGTACCATATTAAAAATGTTTCCATACCATCAGGAGGACATTCAGGGCTCATAATGTCTCATGTTCCATATAGCACTGCTAAAGATCTAAATTTTCCCCACATTTTGAATACTTTTTTTAGAATGAATATCCCAAAGTAGAAATACTAGGTCAAAAGTTTCCAATCTTATATTTTAAGGAAGGTATACCTGATTCTTCAAAATAATCGTGCTTAAACAACTTCGGAAGTTAGCTAAAATGGTGACTGCCAATATTCTAATTCTGACTGTGTTAATAAAAATTTAGGCTTTGGAAAAATATAAATAACCTTAGACCTATGCCTATATAATATACTTCTGTTGTATTGTCCCCAAGAATAGCTATGCATGGCAAGGGCTTTTTTGGAGGGATTCCATACAGAAGTTACAAGCTTGTTGTGATTAGAGAAAAAGCTGTGAATTTTCAACACTCAGGTACATCTAAAAGCTTCAAGAGTTAATATGTTTTGAAGCATGAATGGCCCATATTAAGATAATTTTCAATGTCTTACTCAATAACCAACAAGAGCTTAGATTGTGAAATACTATACGTTCATGCATCAGAAAACCGATAGTATTAAAGCATGTAGAAATTGAGTCATTGGGGTCATTATTTCCCACTTGCAGTAGGTTGTCACCCCATTTTCTTAAACTTTTAGAAAACAATTTTGACAAGTATGGCTTTATTAAAAAGTGCATCTCTTTTGCATCACATATGAAAAGTACTCCTTTGAAGATTTTTTGTTACAACACTGTTGCCTGAAGCCATCATCCATTATTTTATCTAGTATCCTTTTTTTTTTAATGATTCATTTATTTGACAGAGCATGAGTGTGCATGCACATACAGGGGAGGGGCAAAGGGAGAGGGAGAGAGAAACTCCAAGCAGACACTAACCACAGAGCCCCACACAGGGCTCGATCTGACAACTCTATCAGGGCCTGAGACAAAAACCAAGAGTAGGACCCTTAACCCACTGTGCCACCAAAGGACACTTATGTTATAGGCTTTATTTTAGAGCCAGAAAGCTTGCCCTCCAGAAAAACTTGTGTGCTTCCATTTGGGAAGGCCAATGTGAACTACAGAACATTTTATGTTTCCTTTGTCAAGAACTCAGCTAAATTTAGAACTTGGCTTCTATCATAACCCTACACCTGCTATATTTATTTCCTCTTTTCATTTAACTAAAATTAGTCCTTTTGTTTTCTTTTGAATTGTCCTATTTATTTTTTTTAAGATTTTTTTATTTATTTGACAGACAGAGATCACAAGTAGGCAGAGAGGCAGGCAGAGAGAGGGGCCGGGGTGGGGGGGGGCGGCGGGGCAGAAGCAGGCTCCCTGCTGAGCAGAGAGCCTGATGCAGGGCTTCATCCCAGGACCCTGAGATCATGACCTGAGCCGAAGGCAGAGGCTTTGACACACTGAGCAACCCAGGTGCCCCTGTCCTATTTATTATGTACTCAAAGATTCAAAACACTATCAAATCCGTGTGGGGAGAAATTGAGCTCAGAAGTCATATGTAAATAGATTATAGTAAAACCAATCACCATTCTTCAATTAAAGTCACATAATCAGTGACAGTCACATCACCATCACTCCCAGTGCCACCATGGCACTTAGTTCAACTAAACATGACCTCAGAAAGGGTCTGAGAACCATTTTACACCCAAGTATTTGAAGACTAGCATCTGGCCTTCCAGGGCAACTGCACAGTAGGAAATTTGAGGGGGAGGAATTAGTCTCTGTGTATGGGTATAACTTGAATTCTAGAACTACTATTTAAAAAAAAAAATAGTTCATTCCTTAAACCAGTAATTGATCCCACTGAACTGGCAATTTAAATAGAAAAGTAATATCCAAAGTTGACTAGGGTACAGGGAAATAAGAATAAGACACTCATACGCTTTTAGCGTGAGTGTCCATTAGCACAACCTTTCAAAAGGCAGCATTTCCTAATGGTTAGCAACCAGAGTTTGGACTCAGGAAGACCTAAGTCCCAGTTCTGGTTTTCTTACTTCCTGCATATGTGAAATTGGCCAATTTTTTTAGTCCTTTAGGCCTCATTTTTTAAAAACCATCTTTAAAATGGATATGATGGTAAAATTAAATTTTAATGTCATAGTAAAGATTCAAATGCAGCACCTAGCACATTGTACGCATTCATATGTTTTATTTCATTATGATGGTTGCTTCTTCATATTCTGATCTGGCTATACATACAAAGCCTTTAGATTAAACATTAGCTTCTGATCCAGAAATTCCACTTTCAGGAACTCAGCCTCAGTAAACAATTAAGGGCACCTGCTGCCAAGACGTTGTGGAATTTCAGAGACAGAATTCCGAACATCACTTGTGTGTGTTGGGTTTGGAGCTAGAGCAAAAAGGCACAAACAGAATCTACAGAAACTCCAAGTCTCGCCCATTGATAATTAACCTTTCTAAAATTCTTTCAAAATGAAATAAAGAACTTAAATATTTGATTATTCTATGAGAGTAATACTATCTGGAATGGTGGTCTTGAAATTTAGGGCCAAAACAACACTCAAGAAAATAATTGTCAATTTGCAGTTTTCCCTGAAGCTTTGAGTTTGGGTTTTGTTTCTCATCCCTAGTGAAGAAATGTTTTTAGTTGACAATAACTCATTAATAACAAGCTTAGCCCTATGGCAGTGTTTACTTGGTGGGATTCCCTAAACCCCCTGTATGAAAATTCGCTGATTTGTTTGTTAAACATGCAGCTTCCTGTGTTCATCTCCAATCTGTGAAATCAGAATGCTGGACAGGGAGTCAGAAATCTGCACATTCTGAAAGCACCGGAGGTTCCACAGGCCGAAACTTTGGTTCTGGGCCCCATGGGAATGAAGAGAAGCAGCCCGTCCAGGAGAGAAGTTGCAAATCTCAGGTTGAGAGATTCAAGGTCAGGACCTGTAATGGCATTATTTGAAAAGACAAACATAGAAATAAATGACTTTTGAAAGGAAAATGGAAGAAGGTGGGGTGATTTTGCACCCTGCTGGCTTGTGAAGCTATATTAGGTCATAGGTCCTCCTCATCTGTTTCTACATACGTATATTTATAGGATTCTACCAGTAGGTTTTTCCATAGGACTTTCTTCTGTAAAGATTGTACATAGAAGCTTTCCATTCCTTAAGGGGCACTTTCTTTAAACTCTAATATCCCTAACAAAAAAAATAACAGCTGCCCAGCCTAGCTCTGGCAAAGGGTTTCATTTTTCTCTCTCTACTCTCTTTGTTGGTGTAAGCCTGAAATTTATCATCACAGATGAATGCCGTTGAAAGACTGGCTTTCAGAAAAAGTAAAGATGGTCCCCTCCATGGCCACCATTCTGTAGAAGAGAAGGAAATTCCTCTGCATTCCTTTTATATTGTCAATTATTTCTCATTTAGGTTGTTTGAGGTGACAACAAGGAATTTTATTATATTGGTTTTCAAGCAATTTTGTTTAAAAAAAGGGAGAGCAGCATTTTAATAATGCAACTCTATGATTATGGACCTATTACCAGGGGGTAGAACATTTGCTCTGGAGTCTTCCATATATAATGCCATAGAAGTCAGCTATTTAAAAATGATGTGGCTCAAGGAAATTGCTGATGAAATAAAGAGAAGGGGGTAGCTGATACAGAATTTCTTAACTGGCCAAAGATGTATATATGCATGTGTATTCAATTCATATATGTCAAATATGCTTATATATCCTTGTCTATACAATAGGATATGCCTTCTTCTTATACTATATAATTATTAGGCATAAATAGGGTTCACATTAATGACAAAAATTAAAATTTAACATGAAACAGAGTTTTAGGCATTTCTCCCCATATTCCAATGTCTGAAATCTGAGTCTAATATGTAAAATCTGAAACCGTGTATTTTTTTATTTAGCCTGGTCAATCTGGCACCAGCCAGTCCCATTCACCCCATCCTAGCTCCCATTTTCCCCACTCACACACATACACACACAAGTTATCCACATGTAAGTAGGCAAAATCTTCCAATGTAATTTCTCAGTAACTGAAATTGCAACTCTCCACATGGGGTGTCATATCTAAATGCCCCCCCCAACCCGGCTGAGATTCTTTGTGTTTTATAAAGGGCTATAAGTCCCCAGCCAATGTCTCTCTCTCTGTCACACACAACTGACATACCCTTTGGGCAGTAGTCCAGTCTCCTGGCTTGGAGGGTAAGAAATCCTGGCCAGTGGCCAACAGGGTAGAAAGAGGAGAAGGACCCCAAGAAAATGGTCTCTTGGCATCAGGGAATCTTGAGGCAGAGGGATGGAGGCAGGGTGGTAAGGCCAGACTGGAGAAGCAAGGAGGGAACAGTCTATAGGGATAGCTTAAAAATATAGCCAAAGCTAGCAGACATGTCCCGAGCCTTTAGCACTAAACCCCAGGACCTGTATGCAGAGATCATCCACTTTAGGCAAATGGGGAGACTGAGGAAGGGGAGGGAACATTTATCAAATGTTCTTACCTGATCGCCTGAACATTCTTTGAAAGATTGTTTTCTAAGTTTCCACTGTCCCAATAATCTGCAGTTCTCATTTATAGATTTAAAATAAAAATGAATCTTATTGTTCAATTAGAATTTAAGGGTTTTTTTTTTAAGCCTAGAAAATAACATGTTGGCATAAACACACTTTCTACAAAGAATAAATAACTGTAATTAGAGCCTGTCTTATTTTAATTGAGAGAAATTTCTGTAGCTAAACACAAAATAGGAGCTGGAAGGGGAGCAGGGAGGCCACTGGAGCTAAGGAAAGAGGATGAGCAGACCAAAGGCATGAGAAATGATCTCTGTTCAAGTCCTTCATAGCTTCCCTGAGGACCCACTTCTCTCCTTAGTGATGGAACTTGGAGATATATGTAAATGCACTTGCTGTCCTCAGTGTTCTACTTGGATGAGCACCAAGTGTGTTGGCCTGAATGCTGCCTGAGTTAGCCCAGGTGCGGCAGATTTCTCTGCTTGGATAGGTCCGTAGTGCCGACTGATTCCTGAAACTCCTGCAGCATCAGAACAAGATACTGTTACATTATCCATTTGGAAACTCTCTCACACCTCTGTCCTCCTTTTGGGGTTGCCTTCTCAAATTACCACAGTCCCTCCAGCCACCTTCTTTAATGTTTCCTCCATCCAAACTCCAAGGAGTTCTGTCTTGAGCTTCTCACTCAACCCACTCTTCTAGAACAATCTCTTCCCTTCCCATGGCTTCAGTTATAATCATTATATCCAAAATATTCTAACCCGAGTTTGGAGCTCTGTCTTGAATTCTAGACTGTAACATCCATCTGTACATTAAAGAACTCCCCTTGAATACTCAACAGATATCTCAAGCACCAGCATTTAAGATGGAACTCATAGGGGCGCCTGCGTGGCTCAGAGGTTTAAGCCTCTGCCTTCAGCTCAGGTCATGGTCTCGGGGTCCTGGGATTGAGTCCCGCATCGGGCTTTCTGCTCAGCAGGGAGCCTGCTTCTCCCGCTTTCTGCCTACTTGTGATTTCTGTCAAATAAATAAATAAAATCTTAAAAAAAAAAAAAAAGATGGCATAGTTGTCTGCCCTCCCCCAAAGGCTGCATTCCCCAGCTCAGCACACATCACCATCACTCTGTTGCTGGGTCAACAACCTAAGCATTGTCCTGGGCTCTTCATTCTTTCTCACAAGTCCCCTCTGTCTCTTACACACCATACCAAAACAGTCACCAAGTCTCCCATTTCCGGGCTTCTAGCTTAGTCCAGGCTAACACCAGCTCTTTCCTCTGTTGAGGAAAACTGGTGCTTCATATTCCCTTCTGTCCTCATTAGTCACCATTGGAAAAATCCACAGTGTTCTGAAAAATGCAAAACTCATGAAGCCAATTCTTCATTAAAGTACGTTACTACTTTCCAGTGCTTACAGATTCAACTCTAAAAGTTCTAATGCTGCTTGAAAGGAGACCTTAGTTTCTCCTACTAGTCTTAAGAGTTATGCTCCTCTCTTGCCACCAGCATTATTTTCAACATGTTTTTCTTTATACTCTTTAAGGTACCAAGCTCCAAGCCATCCTAGTACTTAACCTTCATCCCAGATTGTTTTTTCAGCTTGAACTTCACTCTTGCTTTGGTCTGGCCACTTCTTCATGTAGTATTTGCGATACTACTACTTGTAAGACCGGCCTTCCAAAGCTCCCAAGCTGGTTAGATTCCTGTTGTAACATGGCTCCTTTCTTATGTGGAATTCACTCTCCCCATATTTCATAATAACAGAACCTAGACGGTGTTCATGCAGCAAGCATGCAGCCCAAATGCTCACCTTCTGTGCAGCAGAGGTCATGTGGTTTAGTTCTGGTCCTAAGAGGCCATTGAAAGTCTCCTAGTAGGACTTACAAAAATGATTTTTTAAAGAGAAAGACTCAATTGGCATGTACCTTTGCCTTTTGCCCTCCGCCTTTGTCTTTCCCTTTCCTTTCTCCTTGGACCCATGATGTCTGAATGGAAGACATCCCAACGTTTTAGGAGCATGAGGAATAAACTCACATTGTGATGGTAGAATAGGAGGGTAAAAAGAGCTTGAGTTCTCAATGATATTTCTGGTCTCTGACATAGGAAGGTGGGAAACCCCACTGTTTTGAGCTTATTGACTTATTCATTGCTCTATAACTCATAAAGTACTAGACACAAAGTAGAAGCAAAAGCTCTGGGGTGAATGAATGTGGGTGAATAAGACTGCCACACTCTGGCCTGTGGCAGTCCCTAGAAACAGTAGGAAGGAGTTTCTTCCAATGGTGAATTACTTATTCCTTTTAAAGTTTTAAAGATCCTGCAAATACTTAAATAGGAATACCTAGAAAAGTGTGTCTGATATTCTCTTATTGATCATTCCTCTGATTTGAAACCCTGAATCAAGGCAGATATGGTGGGGCACTTGGGGGCCTCAGTTGGTTAAGCATCATACTTTTGGTTTCCACTCAAGTGGTGACCTCAGGGTTATGAACTCAAGAGTTGTGGGATTTGGGGCACCTGGGTGGCTCAGTGGGTTAAAGCCTTTGCCTTCGGCTCAGGTCATGATCCCAGGGTCCTGGGATCGAGCCCCACATTGGGCTCTCTGCTCAGCAGGAAGCCTGCTTCCTCCTCTCTCTCTGCCTGCCTCTCTGCCTACTTGTAATCTCTGTCAAATAAATAAATAAAATCTTAAAAAAAAAAAAAAAAGAGTTGTGGGATTAAATCCAGGGCTGTGGGTTTGAGCCCTGCATCATGCTCCATGCTCAGCAGCGAGTCTGCTTAAAGATTCTCTCTCCCCCTCCCTACAAGTGCACACACACTCTCTCCCTTTTTCTCTTGCTCTCAAATAAATAAATCTTTTTTTTTTTAAGATTTCATTTATTTATTTGACAGAGAGAGATCAGAAGCAAGCAGAGAGGCAGGCAGAGAGAGAAAGAGGGGGAAGCAGGCTCCCCGCTGAGCAGAGAGCCTGATGTGGGGCTCGATTCCAGGACCCTGGGATCATGACCTGAGCCAAAGGCAGACGCTTAACCCACTGAGCCACCCAGGCTCCCCTAAATCTTTTTTTTTTTTTTTTAAAGGCAGACACTGTATGGGAAACAAGCTGAGTCATTAATATTAACAATGAAGTTAGTTTATCAAGTAATCTAGTCATAATGTGCTTACATGGAGCTTCAGAGACTTGGATAGGACCCCAGAAAAATATTCATGGGGAACTGGAGCAAACTGGAGACAATGAGAGAGAAGGGGGTGTCAAAATCCAGTCTGAAATGAGGAAGCACTCTGTCCCAGAATCTGTGTTGACCATAAACAGAGCTATTTCCTTCGTTTCACACAAAACAGCTCTCTGAGGATCTTTAAATATAATTTTTCATTTCCTTTACATTTGAAACATTTGCTATACTGGCACCATCAGCGGAGGAGTGATACCATTTTTACTAACTGAAACACAGCTATATAACTACATGGAAACCTGCTACTGGAAAGCAATTCAGAGTTGTGGCTGGAAGTGTTGGTGGAAATGGAAATACTCTCTTTGTGACAGTTGCCAACCTCTGGCACCATCCACGGAAGTAATAGGGACTAACCTCCAACTAGCTGCTTTGTGTGTCACCACGTGTAATGTGTATCATAGTAAGTAGAAGGAGGAAAAGGTAAAAACAACACAATAGTATCTCCTGCAGTATGTTTCTTAGCAGGTTACTTTAATTACTATATCAAAACCTAATGATGTGCTGTATGGTGACTAACATAACACAATTTAAAAATGCAGATAAAAAAAGACCAAAATTAATTATCATTACAGAGTTAATCCTGAGCATCTAAGATAGGAAATTAAATGCCCATTGAACTTCCTTTGAAACATGTCACTGAAACGGTGGACAGACAACAAAGTGATGGAATACAGAGAGAAAAGAAACAGATACAGAGCTTTCTAGTATTTTGATGCTAAGTCTACTTTGAAAAATTTCAAAATATGTAAGCAGTAAAAGATATTTTGAGCCAGAGCGCCTGGGTGGCTCAGTGGGCTAAGCCTCTGCCTTAGGTTCAAGTCATGATCTCAGGGTCCCGGGATCGAGCCCTGCATCGGGCTCTCTGCTCAGCAGGGAGCCTGCTTCCCTTCCTCTCTCTTTGCCTGCCTCTTTGCCTACTTGTGATCTCTGTCAAATAAATAAATAAAATCTTTTTTAAAAAAAGATATTTTGAGCCAATAACTAAAAAGCTCAGAGACAATGCAAAATAGATCAGCAAGTTGACAGCCAACCCATTCTAACTTGAGATGTCATACATGAGCAGAAGGAAATCAAATACAGGTTCAGGGAAACAACAGTTTTTTGAAAGGCCTTCTGTTTGGCTCTGGTAAGTGAACAATTTCTGTGTTCAGATAATTAAATGAAAATGATATGCTGTTGCTTTTTTATGTGCTCTTTTAATGAAAGGAATTTCACTAATGTTCTCAATTTCCTGCACAGTGACAGCAATGATCTTCCCGAGTTAAATACTGCGGTCTGTGACTCAAAAAAGACATGTAGGAACGCAAACCTCTCATAACAATTGAGGTACTATGGGCAGGAAGAGGGACAGGCTTCTACAAGACCAGCAGGGAATAGCATTTCTCTTCTATTGGGGGGGAAAATAAACAGTTTGGAATGATCGAGGAAAGATTGAAAATGTATTGAATGACAAATGGAAGGCTAAAAAAAAAAGAGAAAAAAAAAAAAAAAGATAAACACTTGTCCTCTGTAGGGGAAAACAAACCTTTTAATCTTCCAGAGGGGAAAAAAATCCCAGCAAGCTAGGAAAGGTGTTAAAATTGCTGAGAAGCAAACACAAGAAAAATTCATCCCTGGGCTTTGCCCCGGAAATCACTTAAGAGAGTGACTAAAAAGCCCTGGGGCCTGGCTAGCAGATGTGTGACCACATTCTGATCAGAAGGGAGACAAGAGAAGAAAGAGTCTTTCTAGAATTTGTTTGCAAAATGATATTTCTCTTACCACCCGAAATATGGGTAGTTTATGCTGACATCAAAGGGGGATCTCTTCAGCAAAAGATAATACTGGTGGATTGAATTCTTCAGGATTCACCAGTGGGCAGATGGCCTTCATGTGCACTGCAGTGTCGGAGGCCTCATGTAAGGTATATCTGGATCGGCAGAATATTTTGAAAAGACTACATCAGAGCCTAAGAAATGCTAACAACAACAACAACAACAAAACAAAACAAAACCCCAGAGACTCCCATAAAAGATGAATGATGCCTGTTTGCAAGTTTCTAATCCCACTAAGAGGGCAGCCCACCTGTTGTCACTCTGAGGCAGTCACCTGAGAAAGACAGCAGACACACAACCGAGTCCTAAAGGGAATAATAAAGGATTTACCAGGTGAACGTTCTCTGCCTTCAAGGAACATGTTATCTTCTCTACTTCCTCAGATGTTTCCCCAGGACAACCCTTGGCACATGGGGAGGGATCCAGGATCCCCACACTGAACCCTGGGCCTCATCTCCAACCACCTCCCCAGGCATAAAATTTCTCTTCTGCAGGACATATCATCAGAAAGTTTACGAAAATAAGTCAGGGCTGCTGTCCTGGGGCAGAAAGGTAGCTGAAGTAATTTCTACTTCCTTCCCTTCATCATCTTCCCCAAGGAGAGCCACGAGCAAGTAAAAAGAATAGGTCATATGGTTTTAGATTGGGCATAAATCTTAAACAATGGTACAAAGTACAGCAGAAGCATCATAATTATGAGGCTAGTCTCTGAGGCATTTCCTGCTTCCTTGAGACACAGTCCCTGGTAATTACTGCCTCAGGACTTTATATCTACTTTTATTGCAACACTTAATGAGTTGAGGTAAAATTAATTATTTACATGTCCATCTCTTTGCTCTCTTAAGTTCTGTTAAGTCCCCCACAGCACAGCTAATGTCTTAGAGAACACGGCTTTTTCACTCCGAGGCCAGCCCCCTTGTCCCCAAACCTGCAAGGGTCTAGTATTTGCCCCTTACTAGGCGGTAGAAAAACACACACTTGTTGAACAAAGAAATGAATGACTGACAGATCTGAGCCAGTACATTAAGTGGAGAAAAGTTTCCAAATGGGACATCAAAAATGACCCTGCCACATTTTTTTATCCCCCAAGAATTGGAATATATTAACTTCAAAGCCAGAAAATAAAGAAGCATGTATTAAAATATATGAAATGTTTCAGGGGTCTGTGTGTACCTATGTATGCGTTTTTCTCCAAGTAGAATGTTATTTTGAGTCTAAATGTGCCAGAAGCATTCTTCTGAATGACATGAAATCTATATTTCTGTTCGTGAACGAAGTTTCCACCAAATATTGGAGCAGAGGCATAAATGACCAAATGAGTGTGTGACAGGAGGTCTGAACCCAGAGGCAGCCTTGCATGGGATCTGGGATACGACGTGCAGATAGGGAGCTCACAACATCACCAAGCCCAAAAAGAAAGAAAGAAAGAAAGAAAGAAAGAAAGAAAGAAAGAAAGAAAGAAAGAAAGAAAGAAAGAAAGAAAGAAAGAAAGAAAGAAAGAAAGAAAAGAGAGAGAGAGAGGAAGGAAGGAAGAAAGAAAAGAGAGAGAGAGGAAGGAAGGAAGGAAGGAAGGAAGGGAGAGAGAGGGAGAGAAGTCCTCAAACAAGTCTAGGAAGGGAAAGGAGAGGGACGCACTGGTGGTTTAGGGCCAAATCACTCTCACCAGCACAGCCTGTGCCCACTGAGCGTTTAGGTTTGTTGTTTGCTCGGAACCTGGAGAATTACATTCAGTATTGCTTAAGGCAACTGCCACTCCTCACCTCGGCCCTTCCAAACGTAAGGTATAGCCACACATCGGGGGACTGGCGCCTAGAGACACACGATAGAAAGGTAGAGTTGCTCAGAGAGCAAGTGAGAATCTAACAGCAGAGTAATGTGCCCCGGTGGGGGCAGTGAGCCCATGCTGGCTCCCTCGTGCCCAGGGAGGGGTGGGTGAGATGCACCTACATTAGCAGTCTGCATGTATAAAAAGACAACAACCGGGACGCCTGGGTGGCTCAGTTGGTTAAGCGGCTGCCTTCGGCTCAGGTCATGATCCCAGCGTCCTGGGATCAAGTTCGGCAGGGAGCCTGCTTCTCCCTCTGCCTCTGCCTGCCACTCTGCCTGTGCTCCCTCTCTCTCTCTCTCTCTCTCTCTCTCTGACAAATAAATAAATAAAATCTTAAAAAAAAAAAAAAAAAAGACAACAACCAAAACTCCTTTCTATGCGGATTCCGGAGTCATGTTCACATTTTTCCCTCTAACCTCCTTTCACTGTATTTTGAACAATGGTTATGTCAACATATGTCAACATTTTGCCTTGAAAATCTGTTGCAAGGTACCTCTTTTGGAACCACTGGGGAAGGTCCAGCTGCTCTTTCTCATCTGTGTTTTTGGTGCTGCTACTCTGGAGGATAAAATTAGAGAAACGCCCAGGGGAAGAATGCAGGGACCTTGTTAACAGCAGTTCACAGAAGCTATTCCAGAGAATTCCAAGCCTGGTACAGACACCGGAAGAACGTTTATGGAGTACCCGGGGCCCTGCACATTGGAGCAACCTCACCCAGACCCCAGGAGCAGGTGAGGTTTTCATAAACAACAGTCCTGATAGGTGCACAAAGGGGAGTCTGTGGGTGTCTGCTTTGACCGTCTTGACCATCGGGAAGGAAGGCTGAGGGGTAGGGTGAGCAAGAAGTGTGGGAGAATGCTAGTCTTACCGCCATTTGAAAGACTTATGTATAAATCAGTAGTCATCCGTCTAGCCTCAGTTTCAAGTGTTAGACACAGTTCTTTTTGTTAGAAAAATATAGTGAAAGTTCTAAGTTGCTTATAATAATATATGCTCATGTGGACAAAAATATATTTTTTTCTCATTTGAGGATTATATGAATTTATTCATTGTTTTCTTTGAAATAAATCTATTGGTAAGACAATTATACATAAAGCACTCCATCTCCAATAAGATGGTTCTGGCTCTTAATTTTGAAGCCCTTTTGCAGAGATCAGAATGCCTTGTTTCTTCTAGTTTGTCTAACTCTTATTCATCCCCAGAGAATGCTAATGACTATGTTTTTATATGTTATGGACCTTCTGCTGAAAATTATCTTCTAATCCTCTTTAAAAATTTTCTTTTTCTAATCAACCTCCAGAGGAATTTATTGTCTGAACAGAGATTTTCTTGTTTTGATTTATACAAATCACTGTGTGATATCAACAAATGCTTGCCTGATGATTTCACTTGCACAGATTTGCCTGCAAATAATGAATACCATCCACCTAATGTTCTAAAGAAATTGGCTTGTTCGTTTGTGGCATTTCTACCTACATTAAATATTTGGGTTTTGTTTTTTGTTTGTTTTTTTTTTCTTTTGTTTTGTTTTAGAGATAGGGAAAATCATTCTAAAGTATTTAGGGGTATTTTAATATTTGAGAAATACACTTGTGTCTACTTTTCTTATTCTGCAGACTAATGTGTATAGTCCTTTTGAATCTTAAGCAATATAAGTAACATGACTTGTCAAATAAAAAACTTTGTGTCATCACAATCAGGTGTAGAGTTTTTATTATATACGCAGATCACTGGAATGTTTTACATTCATTTTCAGTTCTCCTTTTAATTCTAGGTTTGTTTTTATTGTTGTTGCTGTTCAACACATAACCTATTAAGCAAATTCTATGTACAAGCTCACCCTGGCAATTATATTAGGGGAGAAGAAAGAGGCGACACATTAATCCTATTTCTGAGAAGCTTAAAAATATTTGGAGAAGTTAGATTCTAATAATAGATAATCATAATATTAACAAGTAATGTTTATAAGGTTTTAATAATTTGCCAAATTTTATCCTGTACGTGGTCTAATATGATCCTCTGAGAAATCCTGAAGTAGAATAGATATTTTTATCTGCCTTTCATAGATGGGAAAATGGACTCGGGAGGTAAAATAACCTGCTCGCCCAGTGGATGAGCCGAAACTGAAGCTATTGTTACATTTCATTTATCGTCTTATTTCTCCTTCCCCAAATGACAAGAGCTCCACCAGCATCAAAGGGTGACATGAGAATGGTTTCCTATAGTGTTTAGACAAGGGTACTATTTCCTCTGTTGATAGAGGTAGCATTAAAGCTGAGCCTGAAGATGGAGTAAGAATTTGTCCAATATAGACAAGGCCAGTAGCATTCCAGGAAAGAGAATTACATAAGGAAAGCCACAGAGGTGGGAAAGGGCAGGACATATCAGGGAGAGATCAAGAGATCAGTTTGTCTGGCTTATGGGTTACATCTTGTACAAAATAGGATTAGAAGGCACCTTAAAATCAGAATGCAAAGGATCTTGTAATGCAACAAAAATCTTCACTTCATTTAATAATACATTTAGTATGTTAATTAAGTTGAATTTTAAATAAAAAATAAGCAATGGGGAGCTACTTTTATTTTATACTTTTTATTGAGAAAAATGATATGCTGACTTTTGCACACCAGGAAAATCACTGTGACAGTGGCATATGAATGAGACAGAAGGACAAAAGGTTTAGAGATGAGGAGAATATTGCAAAAGCCTAGGAAAAATAAGAATTTGGACCTGTATTAGAGTATTAGTGGGGCAGGTCAACAAAGGAATAAACAGGAAGATTATTTCAAAAGTAGAAACAAAAAGGCAAGACTAAAGACACAGCAGATAGCTAAATGTTAAGAACGAAAAGGGAGAGACTTGTTAAAAATTTATTGTGAAATTTCAAGCCTGAGTATGGGATAGGCAATGTAACCAGGAGCAGAAATGTAGACATCAGGAGTAAGAGGGAAGGTGATTACTCTTTGGGGAATGCTGAGTTTGAGTTGCTAGTAAGTCATCCACCCAAATGTACAAAACCAATACATAATAGATGGAGGCTCACCCCCATAAGACAATCCATGGTGGTAGATGATAGTTAAGAGGGAGAAAGGGAAGTTAAAGGTCAGGTTTTTAGGGTTACAGACACTTGCTGAACCAGGTGGAGATGAGAGAAAGTAGAAATTTCAGAGGAATGGTCAAAGAAGGAGAATAAAAAGATAATATCACTCAGTATTGTAGCCGTCCTTAGAAAGAATAACATTAACAAAGACAAAATTGGATTCATGTGTAGTGAGTAAAGAAAGAAGTTTTTGTATAAGAATGTAATGGAAAACTAGTCATATGAAACTGGGGCACAAAGGGTTATGTATTCCTTAAGGAATTTTGAGAAAGACTTAGTGGAACAAAAGGAGAAAGTAGAGGAACAGAAAAAGATAAGGTGATAACTTGAAATAGAGTTACAACTAAAAGAAAATGCTTTATAGTATATGGAAGACCCAAGTATATCTCAGCATATAGAGGAAAAGACCAAAGGAAAAAAAATATGATAACCAAGACAGAGGGAGAAAACCATATTAGCCAGTGCTTGAAGGGCATTAGATAAAGATTTTCAGTGAAAAGAATTTAGAAAGAGGGCATATATAAAAAAAGAGGAATCTCTTTTTTTAAAGTATTTGGTTTATTTGCTTGACAGAGAAAGACACAGCAAGAGAGGGAACATAAGCAGGGAGTATGGGAGAGGGTGAAGCAGGCCTCCCACAGAGCAGGGAGCCTGATGTGGGACTCGATCCCAGGACCCTGGGATTATGACCAGAGCCGAAGGCAGACGCCCAATGACTGAGCCACCCAGCCACCCCAAGAGAGAAATCTTGAAGTGGAGAGAATTTGAGGATGTATAAAGAATGGCTCCAGGGATGCCTGGGTGACTAAGTCAGTTAAATGGCCGACTCCTGATCTCAGCTCAGGTCTTGATCTCGTGGTTGTGAGTTGAAGACTACTTTGGAGCCCATTAAAAAAAAAAAAAAAGTCTCGAATTTTTATTCTTGCCCCTCCCAAAACGATCGACACCAAACAGTGAAAATCACCATGATCCAATTCTATAGGTTATTTCACATGTTTCACAGAAGCAGAATTAGACTGATTAGAGCTTATAAAGTATAGCTAAGGATTAGAATTTAAAACCCATCTGATTCCACTTAATTTCTTCAGCAGTGCATTAGCAAGGGGCTTAAGCAACAAAGAAGCTTATTTCTCTTTCTCGTTAGTGTGAGTTGAGTGTTCTTTGTCAGAGGGAGGTTCTGCTTGGCACAGTCGTTCAGGGACCCAAGGTATCCACAGCCTCGCCATCTTTAACACATGGTTTTCAAGGTGACTCTGGGCATTACCAGTTGTCCAGGGACAAAAATTTCCTCTTTAGGAAATTAGTTGGTGATAAAGACCTCACTTCCATTCACATTCCTTTGCCACATCCTATGGTCCCATGGACACCTCGTTGTTGGGGGCTTAGAAAATGATGTCCCTTGCTGGGCAGTTACAAGCTAGCTATGATTCTATCTCTAAGGAAAAAGAAGAGCTCAGATGTTGGTGGCAAACAAAAATTCCTTGCCTCTCGTATGTTTAGAAAGGAACAATTAGTTGTAGCTTGTGCTCTAGAAAATGCTCTTCTTTTTTTTTTTTTTTTAAGATTTTATTTATTTATTTCTCAGAGAGAGAGAGAGAGAGTGAGCACTGGCAGACGGAGGCAGAGGGAGAAGCAGGCTCCCTGCCGAGAAAGGAGCCCTATGTGGGACTCGATCCCAGGACGCTGGGATCATGACCTGAGCCGAAGGCAGCTGCTTAACCAACTGAGCCACCCAGGCGTCCCTAGAAAATGCTCTTCTAAACAAGATTATGGAAATGGCTTTTCTTCTGAGGAAATTTCTCCAAGTTGTAAAGAAATAAGCCTAGAGGAGAGAGTTAAGTGATGAGTTTATTTCTCACTGGCTGCACTGTAGCTAACTTTCCCCTTTGGAAGGACAGATAAAAGCCCAATAGATCATAGATGCTTATTAATTATTTACATAAGTAACACTTACTATCCCACACTTATGTGATCTGAAAATTCTCTGGGTGAAATTAATTAGAAATGAGATCAAAGCTACATACTCCTTTTGATGTCCTATTTATATAATTTTTTCTGTCAGAAGAAAATAATCTTAATGCCATGTGCCATGTGAATATATGCACGTTCGTTCTGACGTTGTTGTTTTGAATATCTTAGCTTTTTCTCACAAAGTTATGTTCTGTGATGTGACATCTTGTCTACTCTCACTGCTTCCTTTTATATATACAGACTTGGTGGTCTTTCTAACTATTTAAGTCTTCTAGCTTATTTTTACTTTATTGATGTAACTTTTTGGGTTTCATGTTATTCACTTAAAGCTTCTGGACCTCAAGTCTTTTCTTAGGTAAACAACACAATTGAGGATACTGTGGTAATATTTGTTACTGTGCTTAAATTGTTATTCTAATGGTTATTGCCTATATTCACTGCCTATGGAATTTTGATAAGATGGGGTTCCACATTTAAAAAGCTATTTGGAAAACAGCTATTTCTAATTCAGTTACCAGTTAATAACCTACCAAATATTCTGAAAATACCCACTTGTATGTTATCAACAAAACTGTGCTCTTTTAGTACATCTGCATAAAATTGGTTTTTGGATGGGTCTGCCGTGAGATACTTCTGTCATTTGACTCAAGTCTCTTACTTTTTCTGTATTCCTATTCTATCCTCACTTGCCACATGTTTTTTTTGTTTTTTGTTTTTTGTTTTTTTTTAATTTCTTTTCAGCGTAACAGAGTTCATAGTTTTACACCACACCCAGTGCTCCATGCAATACGTGCCCTCCACAGTACCCACCACCTGGCTCCCCCAACCTCCCACCCCCCGCCCCTTCAAAACCCTCAGGTTATTTTTCAGAGTCCATAGTCTCTCATGGTTCATCTCCCCCCCAACTTCCCTCAACTCCCTTCTCCTCTCCATCTCCCCATGTCCTCCGTGTTATTTGTTATGCTCCGCAAATAAGTGAAACCATATGATAATTGACTCTCTCTGCTTGACTTATTTCACTCAGCATAATCTCTTCCAGT
>PISX010004372.1:0-122664 GCA_004024625.1 Mellivora capensis
GTTAAACAGCAAAAAGCATAAGATCACTTTTACATTTATATTACAAAAAATATTTTCATTTTTACTAATATGTTTTATTAACTAGCAGCATGGCCTATAGAAACCCTTTCCTTTTTTTTTAAATTTATTGTAAATTGCATAAAGATAGAATCAATTCCCTTTACCTCATAGCCAAAAAATAAGTAAAAATAAATACAATAATGTGGAAAACAAAGTTGATATGTATCAGTGAACCAAAACAAATGATGAACAGGTAAGAAATGCCTTGACAATAAAATGGGGTTTATGAAGATACTGTGAAGCTGGGCTGGGATGCTGACTTCAGCTAAAAGTAGCAAAGCACAGTTCTTTAATGTTTCTTTTAAGTCTTAGGCAGGAAAGATAACAGTCCTTTATCTGGAATGTCAGGAAGCTGAACAGGGTAGCTTTGAGAGCTTTCTATAACTGATTTAGCAACGAGAAGCCTAGTGGAATAGACTAGTGGAATAAGACATGTTGAGTTACCATTGGTATGGCAGACACACAACATCTGCAGTGTAAGCAACATGCAGCTGCCAATCTCTGATGGCTGAGTAAAAATAAAGGTTAAAAGAACATGTTCACACATAAAGCTCTGTGTTACCTGAAACTTCAGAGTGAACTAGGGAGGATTATTGCTAATGAGCACTACAACCCTGGCCTTAGCACCTCTCTCAAAGAAACAAAATAAAAGCGTGCAAAAGAGAGCTCAAATAATGAAACATAAATACATTACTTCTAGATACTTGTTTTAAGTCCTAGAATTAAAAAAACGTAAGTAAATAAAATAGAGAACTCTTTTGAACATCTGGGGAAATTTTCCAGTAAGTTGAGTGTACAAAAATTATGTTAGTCTCAATCTTCTTCCTAATGGCATTCGGTTTTAGAATTTTGAGGATTAACTACAAATTTCTGAAAGTTTGATCTGGTTATTTTACACACAGCCAAACATTCATTCAAGTACTAAAGCAACAAACAAAAGTTTTCAAACATTCAAAAATGTAAAGAGATATTTCCCGTGAGCTGATAAGAAAGTTCTAGAGAATGAACTTCAGTCAACCAAGTGATGGGGAAAGAAACTACACCAAACAAATCAGAAAATGATTGGATGCTTTAAGTGTAGAGCAGGAATCTTATTAATATGTGCTTATAGAATATTCATAAACACATGAATTCTTTAGTGAAATAAATCATATAGCTTATACTTATGGGATAAGGTAAGTGGGAGAGTCTTTTTCTATAGTCAGAATAAACAAAATATTAGCTATAAGGCAAACACTGAGAAAAATTATATGTCTAAAGGCAAATGGATAATGGATATAGAAAAGTGTAGAATAATTGGAAATACACTGAAACTAATTGAAAATATCCTAATTGCTCATTCTATTGATTAAAAAATTACTTCTTAAGAAACAGTCTGTTAATAGTCTGCCTTCAGCTCAGGTCATGTTCCTGGGGTCCTGGGATGGAACCCCATATCAGGCTCCCTGCTCAGTAGGGAGCTTGCTTTTCCCTCTCCCTCTGCCCCTCCCCCTACATGTTCTCTCTCTCTCTCAAATAAATAAAATCTTAAAAAAAAAGCAGCATTGTAAAATAATGGCCAAAACCAAAAGTATATATGTATAATTTTCAATTTGGTATATATACCTACATATGTATGCATATGAAAGAGAGAGGTAGAGAGATGAGCAAGGAATGAATATGCTTGAGAAATACCTTAAAAAATACAGTATATAGAGAGGTATAACAGCAGAGTAGTAGAGGGTCTTAGAGTTCCCTCATTCCTCACACACAGGTAAAAATCAAATCATTCTTTTTTTTTTAAGATTTTTTTGTTTTTATATTTTATTTGACAGACAGAGACCACAAGTAGGCAGAGAGGCAGGCAGAGAGAGAGGAAGGGAAGCAGGCTCACTGCTGAGCAGAGAGCCCGATGTGGGGCTCGATCCCAGGAACCTGGGATCATGACCTGAGCCAAAGGCAGAGAGGCTTTAACCCACTGAGCCACCCAGGTGCCCAAATCATTCTGAATACCCAAGGAATTTATCTGAGGGCTGACAGAACAAAATGTCCAACTAGAGGGTGAGAAAAGGCCATATCATGGAAGGTGCCACTTTTCTAGGGCAAGTGTACCTGAGAACCAGAGCAGTGGTCCCCTCCCCTAGAAGACCAGCACAAACTCCCCATATACAATGGGTATATTGACCATAGAGTTCTGCAAAGATTCACCTTCAGTGGAAATAGCATCAGGTCTCTTTTAACAAGCAAACAAGCAGACCTAGTTAAAAGTCATCACACTCTGGCCAAGGTCCAAACAGTCCCCACTGCAGGCAAGGAAAAACTCTGCAGAGGACTGACCTGAAAGGATAGCCAAAACACAACAGCAGAGCACACACAGCATACACCAGAGGCACTTCCTGAAGCTCAAGGCCCTGAACAGTATATGACATCTTCTTTATAAAGTCATTACTCTCAGAAGCAAGAAACATAACAGGCTTTCCTAACACATAGAAGGCAGAGACCTATACAAAATGCCAAGATGGAAGAATTCATCCCAAAAGAAGGAATAAGAAAAAGTCATGGCCCAGATCTAATAGAAATAAGGTATAAGTAATATGCTTGATCCAGAACTTAAAGCAACAATCATAAGGATATTATCTGGGCTTGAGAAAAGTGTAAAAGACACAAGGGAGTACCTTAATGGAGGGACTTACTTACTGTTGGGCCAAAATAGAAAATGCTATAATGGAGATGTGAAACCAACTGGATATAATGACCACAAGTATGGAAGAAGCGGAGGAACAAATAAGTTATATAAAAGATAAAATTATGTAAAATGATGAAGTTGAAAAGAAGAGGGAAAGAAAAGTATTGGATCACAAGTGTAGACTTAGGGAACTCAGTGATTCTATAAAGCATGTTAACATTAATATCATAGGAGTCCCAGAAGAAGAGAGGGAAAGGGGCAGAAGGTTTATCTGAGCAAATTATATAACTGAAAACTTCCCTAATCTGGGGAAGGAAACAGACATCCGAATACAGGAGGCACAGAAAACTCCCATCAAAATCAACAAAAGCAGGCCAACACCAAGACATATCATAGTTAAAGTTGCAAAAAGAAAGAAAGAGAGAGAGAGAAAGTGAGAGAGAGAGATACAGAAAAAAAAATTAATAAAAGCAGCAAGAGAAAAGAATACCCCACGGGGCACCTGGGTAGCTCAGTGGGTTAAAGCCTTTGCCTTCGGCTCAGGTCATGGTCCCAGGGTCCTGGGATCAAGCCCTGCATCAGCTTCTCAGCTCTGCAGGGAGCCTGCTTCCTCCTCTCTCTCTGCCTGCCTCTCTGCCTACTTGTGATCTCTGTCTGTCAAATAAATAAATAAAATCTTTAAAAAAAAAAAGAAAAGAAAAGAAAAGAAGACCCTAACATACAAGAGAAGACAAATCAGGTTAGCAGCAGATCTCTCCACAGAATCTTGCAGGCCAGGAGAGAGTTGCATATTATATATTCAACATGCCAAATGGGAAAATATGCAGCCAAGAATATTCTGTCCAGCAAGGCTGACATTCAGAATAGAAGTAGAGATAAACAGTTTCCCAGACAAACAAAATTAAAGGAGTTTTTAAACACTAAACCAGCTGGCAAGAAATATTAATGAAGACTCTTTGAGTGGAAGAGAAAGACCAAAAACAACAAAAATTAAATAGAAGCCAACAGAGAAAATCTCCAGAAACAGTGACTTACAAGTAATACAATGACACTGAAGTAATATCTGTCAATAATGACTCTGAATGTAAATGGACTAAACACTCTAATCAAAAGACATAGTGTATCAGAGTGAATTAAAGAAACAAGACCCATCTGTATGCTCCCTACAAAGGACTCATTTTAGACCTACAGACACTTGCAGATTGAAAGTGAGGGGATAGAAAATAATTTATCATGCTAACGGACATCAAAAGAAAGCTGGAGTAGCCATACTTATGCCAAACTAGATTTTAAGGCAAAGACTATAACAAGAGATGAGGAAGGGTACTATATCATAATGAAGGAATCTATCCAACAAGATTGAACAATTGTTAATATTTATGCTCCCAGCTTTGGAGCGCCCAAGTATATAAATCAATTAATAACAAACATAAAGTCATTGATAACAATACAATAATAGTAGGGGACTTGAACACCCCACTTACAACAGTGGACAGATCTTCTAAACAGAAAATCAACAAGAAAACAATTGGCTTTGAATGACACACTGGACCAGATAGACTTAACAGATATATTCAGAACAGTACATCCTAAAGCAGCAGAACACACTTTCTATTCAAGTGCACATAGGACAGTCTCCAGAGAAAATCATATACTGGGTCACAAATCAGGCCTAAGCAAGTCCAAAAAGATTGGGATCATACCATACATATTTTCTAACTACAATTGTATGAAACCACAAGAAAAAAAAATTTGGGAAGATCCCAAATACATGGAGATTAAAGAACATCCTACTAAAGAATGAATGGGTTAATCAAGAAATTAAAGAAGAAATAAAACAGTACATGGAAAAAGTGATAATGAAATCACAACAACCCAATACCTTTGGGATGTAGCAAAAGCAGTCATAAGAGGGAAGCATATAGTAATATAGACCTATGTCAAGAAACAAGAAAAATATTATATACAACTAATAGTACACCTAAAGAAACTGGAAAAAGAACAGCAAATGAACCCTAAACCCAGCAGAAGAAGGGAAATAATAAGATTAGAGTAGAAATAAATGATATGAAACAAAAATATCAGTAGAAAAGGTTGATGAAATCAGAAGCTGGCTCTTTGAAAGAATTAATAAAATTGATCAGCCTCTAGCCAGACTTATCAAAAAGAAAAGAGAAAGGACCCAAATAAATAAAATCACAAATGAGAAAGGATAGATCACAACTGACATCACAGAAATAAAATTATAAGTTAATACTATGAAGAATTATATGTCAACAAATTAGGCAATCCAGAAGAAATGGATAAATTTCTAGAAACATGTATACTACCAATACTGAAACAGAAAGGAGTAGAAAATTTGAACAGATTGGCCAGCAAAGAAATTGATTCAGGATAAAAAATCTCCCAACAAACAAAAGTGCAGGACCAGATGGCTTCCCAGGGGAATTCTATCAAACATTTAAAGAGTTAGTACCTGTTTTTAAAGAATTCCAAAAAATGGAAATGGAAGGAAAACTTCTAACTTCATTCTATGAGGCAAGCTTTATCTTGATTCCAAAACCAGAGAAAGACCCCCAAAAGAGAGAATTACAAGCCAATATTTCTGATGAACATGGATGCAGAAGTTCTCAACAAAACACTAACATATTGAATCCAACAATACATTAAAAGAATCATTCACTATGATCAAATGGGATTTATTCCTGGCCTTCAAGGGTGGTTCAAAATTTACAAATCAATCAATATGATACACCACATTAATGAAAGAAAGGCTAAGACACATAAGATCCCCTCAATAGAAGCACAAAGCACAGCACGCATTCTTAATAAAAACCTTCAACAAACTAGGGAAAGTGGAAACATATCTCAACATCAAAAAGGATATATACGAAAAACACATAGCTAATATAATCCTCAGTGGGGAGAACTGAGAGCTTTTCCTCAGGAACAAGACAGAATGTCCACTCTCTAAAAATAATCCTGGAAGTCCTAGTCTCAGCAATCAGAAAATGAAAAGAAAGAAATAAATGACGTCCAAATCCACAAGGAAGAAGTCAAACTTTTATCACAGATGACATAATACTCTACGTAGAAAATCTGAAAGACTCCACCAAGAAATTGCTAGCACTGATACACGAATTCAGCAAAGTAGCAGGATACAAAGTCAACATACAGAAATCTGTTGCATTTCTATTCACCAATAGTGAAGCAGCAGAAAGAGAAATGAAGGAATTGATCCCATTTACAATTGTACCAAAAATGTATAAGGTACCTAGGAATAAACCTAACCAAAGAGGTAAAATATCTGTACTCTGAAAACTATAGAGCATGGATGAAAGAAATTGAAGCGGACACAAAGGAATGGGAAAACATACCATGCTCATGGATTGGAAGAGCAAATATTGTTAAAATATCAATAGTACTGAAAGCAATCTACACATTAAAGACAATCCCTATCAAAGGAACACTAGCATTTCTCACAGATCTAGAACAAACAATCCTAAAATTTGTCTGGAACCACAAAGGACCCCAAATAGCCAAAGCAACCTTGAAAAAGAAAAAAACAAAGCTGGAGGCATCACAATTCCAGACTTCAAGTTTTATTACAAACTGTAGTCATCAAGACAATATGGTACTGGCACAAAAGCACACATAGATCAATGGAGCAGAATAGAAAACACAGAAATGGACCCAAAAGTATATGGTCAACTAATTTTCGACAAAGCAGGAAAGAATATCCAATGGAAAAAGGATAAATTCAATAAATGATGTTGGGAAAACTGGAGAGCAACATCCAAAAAAATGAAATTGGACCAGTTTATAACACCATACACAAAAATAAATTCAAAATGGATTATAGACATAAATGTGAGATAGGAAACCATCAAAATCCTAGAGGAGAATACAGGCAGTAACCTATTTGACATCGGCCATACCAGCTTCTTACTAGATAGGTCTTCAGAGGCAAGGGAAACAAAAGCAAAACTAAACTATTGGGAATTGATGAAGATGAAAAGCTTCTGCACAGCAAAGAAAACAATCATCAAGACTAAAAGGCAGCCTTTGAAATTGGAGATGATAGTTGCAAATGACATATTTGATAAAGGCTTCGTATGCAAAATCTATAAAGAACTTTTCTAAATCCACACCCGAAAACCAAATAATCCAATTAAAAAATGGCAGAAGACATGAATAGACATTTTTCCAAAGAAGATGTGCAAATGGTTCATGGACACATGAAAAATGCTCAGTATCACTCATCAGAAATGCAAATCAAAACTACAAATAGTTATTACCTCACTGTCTGTCAGAATGGCTAAAATTAACAACAGAGGTGTTGGTGAGGCTATGGGGAAAGGGGAACCCTCTTACACTGTTGGTGGGATTGCAACCCAGTATGGCCACTGTGGAAAACAGTATGGAGGTTCCTCAAAAAGTTAAAAATAGAACTGCCCTATGACAGAGCAATTGCACTACTAGGTATTTACCCAAAGAATACAAAAATACTAATTCAAATGGATAAATGCACCCTGATGTTCTGATGTTTATAGCACCATTATCAACAGTGGCTAAATGATGGGAAGAACCCAAATGTCAATTTGGGTTCAATTGATGAATGGATGCACACCACATCTTCTTTATCCATTATAAAATGGATATATTATTTGAATATATATCCATTATAAAATGTATATATATATATATATATATATATATATATATATATATATAATCCATGATAAAAATGGATATATTTATCCATGGATAAATGGATATATAAATGGATATAAATATATCCATTTTTATCATGGATTACATATATATATATATATATATATATATAGTGAACATTAGTCAGCCATCAAAAGGAATGAAACCTTGCCATTTGCAATGACATGGATGAAACTAGAGTGTATTATGCTAGACAAAATATCAGTTAGAGAAAGAGAAATACCATATGATTTCACTCATATGTGGAATTTAAGAAATGGAACACATATACATAGGGGGACAAAATGAGACAGGAAAACCATAAAACAGACTCTTAACTATAGAAAACAAACTGAGGGTTGCTGGGGGCAGATTGGTGGGGAGATGAGTATTGAGTATTAAGGAGGGCACTTGTGATGAGCACTGGATGTTGTATATAAGGATGAATCACTAGATTCTACTCTTGAAACCAATATTACACTATATGTTAACTAACTAGAATTTAAATAAAAACTTCTAATAAAAAAAGAACAAAACAAAATAAATACATTATTATTTACATTAAAAATGAAAAGAAAGTACAGGATACATATAGGTTGTTCACTTGTGTGACCTGGTGAGGGGTGGAGAAGTTGTTGTAGATGAAATTTATTGTGGGAGGAGGATAAATGACAGAGGATGCAATCAAAAACGAAAAAAAAAGATTAAGATTGCAAAGATTGCCTGCAGGGATCTTTTGTATGATACAACCCAATTTATGATATCACGTAAAGTTTTATATGTATATCTGGATTTAATTATTAAAATCCTAATGATAACTGGGTAGTCAAAGTTATGACAAGCTAATATGACCAAACAACAACAACAACAAAAAAGCCAGGCCTTATTTCAATATCAGATACTCTTTAATTTAGAGCAAATGCTCTTGGGACTTTAAAAATGGATCTTAAGTATGTCAAAAGTTAACTAACCTCTCTTATAATTAAAAATAAATGACAGTTAAGTTGAGAGAGAAATATAATTTTAGCTCAGATTATTGAACACTAAAAAGTTTGATAATTCACTATTTTGGCAGAAATATGGGAAATTTTTATGGAACTTTGGATTGGTATAACTTCTATAGAGGATAATTTAATAAAATCTTTCAAAATTAAGAATGTACCACACTTCAACTCAGCAATTCTACTTCTAAGAACTTATCCATCAGGTACAGCTTTACACCTGTGAAATAATGTATGTATAAAAATGTTTACTGGAGTTTGCAATAGAAGGAGTTTGGAAACAATCTCAGGGTCCACTGACAGAGGGATAGTTCAATAAATTATGTTAACTTCCATATAGTAGAATGCCCTGCATTCTTAGACTAAATCAGGTGGATCATATGTAGTGATATGGAACTATCTCTGAGACATATTAAATGCAAAAAGTACAGAAAAATGTATAATATAATATCATTTTGGGAGAGAGCAAATATAATAATACAAATATGTTTGTAATAGCAGTTGCTCTGGGACCCGTGTAGCTAGGAAATTGGAGTAGGAAGGAAGCCCATTTTTCATGGTATATATTTTATAACTACTGAATTTTATATCATGAATATGTATTAACTTAAATAAGATGATGAATGTATATGTATAAAATTTAAAAGAAGAGTACTCGAAGTATTAACAATGGCAAGCTCTGGAGAGTGGAACTCTTTGCTACTTAGGGTTCAGGGGATTGGAAAGAGACACTTTTTGGTCACTGTATATCCTGTTGTATTTGAATTTTCAAAATTAGGGACTTTTTTTTTTATGAAAGAAGGAAGGAAGGAAGGAGGGAAGGAAGGAAAGAAGGAAAGAAGGCAGGCAGGTAGTGAATTTTCCTACTTCAAAACAGTGAGACCAAACTTCTCTTCTTCAAGAAACCAAACTTTTGAATACGCCTAGTTTATGCTGTGCTCACTAGTTGATCTCGGGCAGTCTTTGTTTTTTTTTTTTTTTTTTTTTTTTTTTTTTTTTTTTTTTTTTTTTAAGATTTTATTTATTTATTTGACAGAGAGATCACAAGTAGGCAGAGAGGCAGGCAGAGAGAGAGGAGGAAGCAGGCTCCCTGCTAAGCAGAGAGCTCGATGTGGGGCTCGATCCCAGGACCCTGGGATCATGACCCGAGCTGAAGGCAGAGGCTTTAACCCACTGAGCCACCCAGGCGCCCCTCAGGCAGTCTTTGTTAAAGAAAACAACACTATCTTATTTTATGAACTATGTTATCTTAAAAATAACACTTTTGGAAGGTGAAATGAAAGACATAATGAACTAATAATTTGCAGAAAGTATCCTCACTATAGGACGTCTTGTTGGAATTCAAAAAGAATTGCTGAGCATGGATTTTATTCATGTTATTCAATAGAATGCATTCTTCAAGTCTCTCAAGCACAAAACCTAATGCCTAATTTAAACAAGTTTGTGTAAAATGCTGATTAGGTCATTATCAGAATACACCATCAAATGCTATTAAGGTTTTTCTCTTTGCTAACTTTCCCTTTTACTAATATGAAACATTGGACAATACTGTCTAATAGAAAGGTTGATAATTTGAATCTCAGCTTTTCACTCAAGTACTGAAATCAAAGTCCAGCTTATAACCTAAAGAAAGGAAAACTGTAAACATATATTCTGGTCTCAACAGATGGTCTGTTTAATCTATGAATTTAGTTTAATTACTAGCATGTATCATTTAATGTACATTTTAAGATTTTTGTTTGTTTGTTTTAACTTTCTTCTGTTAGATGCAACATTTGACCTCTATAAATGAATTTTTAAAAATACACCCTCAAAAATACTGTAACTCAGTGTAATACATTTTACACTCACATGTTCAAAATATACTGTCAGTTACCTACATTTTGAGTTTATCATTTTCTACTATCAGGCATTCAATGAACTCTTCTAGAAATGCAAATATATTATGTTTTCTCATTTTATATTCCTAAAAAATATTTTCTAACAGTAGAAAAAAAAGTACAAACATTGGAGACATTATTTAAGAAAGCAATAGGAGAATGGAAATTCCAAAGAAAATGGGCAATACTTGTAATTTTCAATTATGTAAAAATCCACCTGTCAGAAGTACCTTGAGAATTTCAGCTTAATATTAGTTCTCCAGTAAGGTCTCTGTTCACTCCAATCTCATTCTCCTTCTTCTATTAGCTGTGATAAACAAGAATTGTAAACTTTAAAATTCAATCTCACCATTCAACATTTACTCTGATTCTAATTTAATTCTTTAAAGATACTCATCAGTTTGCTTTTTTTTTCTTCTGCCATTGCTCTAATAGATGTTTCAATTAAAAATAAATCCTGGGGTCTGAGCACATAGCTCAATTAGAGGTTAACTAACAAAACCCAACAATCTTAACCCCAGAGCAGAGAATGTATAATGACCTAAAAGCCAGCAATAGTTATATTTTGGAAGAGGTAGGCTGGGTTTTATCTAATTAGAAAGCGTAAACTAAATTTGAACACTGTAATATAATTTGTGGAATATGAGACTACATACACAGTTATGCAGGCATAACATGTACTTTTGCCATTTATAGGTCCATATGGAATTTTGAGAGTTTACAGGAAGCAAATTTAAATATTTTAGTGATATTTTATTTTGAGTATATCTAATCTCTCTTCTGCCATTCCATCCTTCAAATCTGTGAAAACTTTAAATGTTTTTACCTTGCATTTTCCGTTTTAAAAGCTGTTCCCAGTTCCTCCAAAATCCAGTTGACATGGCTTCTAGACTTTTTATTATGTATCTGAGAAATTAACATGTAATTAATCACTGTTCCAGTGAAATTATGGCAAATGGAATTCAACAATCGTTAGTGGTATCATTAGTTCACAATTTTGTGGAGTGAGGGTAAAAACTTTTGAGAAGTAAAATAGACTTGTGGCTAAGAGCACAAACTCTGGAGTCAGATTGACAGGCTTTGAATTTTGGTTCCATCATTTTCTGTTTTCTTAACAAAATGGAAAATCAAAAAAACAAAAATAATGCTTTTCTCATAGAATGATGTAAAAATTGAGTGACTTGACATGAATCAAGTACTTAGAACAGTATTTAGTGCCTAACAAGCAGTATATTAGCCCTTATTTTATCCTTTGTCTTGGATATTTTATCCTTAAAATCTAGGCTAAAATAATCACACTTGTTACCCCCTGTTTGAAGGGAGGTATACACTCAAATTCATATTGATTCATGATATATTTATAAGAAAAAAGCTAAATTTTTAGCATATTTTTATGTGAGTTACTGGTAAGCCAGGACTCTTATATAAGAGCTCTTGAAAGTGCACTGAAATTGTGTGTAATTCTTGATGTACTCAGAAGGAATACAACACTTTGGATCTGCATTCACTTGGAATCTTTCTGGTATTTTTGTTCCAGCCTAGGTTTGATAACTACACATTCTTGAAATTGAGGAAAAATATGGAACAGACTAAGTTTTATTTGATCTTATTTGTCTACCACTGTTCTAGCTTTGTGATAGATTGGATTTAAATTGGGACAAAAATCAACTTATCTATTTATAGTTTAAAGTAAAGGTTCATGTCCTGTACTTTTCCAAAGTAGGGCAGCCTCATTTTTTCTTAATAGGAGACTGGCCTGATGTAGAAACTCTATTGAGGTTATTTGGGAGTAATCAGGTCAAATAGTAGAAGACATTCTTTTGAACTCTGCATGAGTGTTTATTCCTTTGTGATTTGGTAATATTTAATTATAAGAAATAAATATGACTCTGTTTTCCCTATGTGTAGAATGATCAGAAATACTGGGAGATTGTTTCACATGCGGCTAGATCAAAATAAAATTGCATTTTATGATGGATGAGTCATAATTACTATTCAAAGGAAGATGAAAAGTTGCCATGGCAATAATTGTCTTCGTTAAGTGAGTTAGACACATTTTAAATGGCATATTAAACCAAGAATCAAAACTTTTAAAGTGGGCTGAATGTGTTCTCTAAATAATATGTAGAGGTGATGAGAATTGATGCAGTTGCTCCCAAAGTAACGTGCAAATATCCCACGTGTAGAATTACCAAATTTCATCTAATTTCTACTTTGCCTGGGTGGTTACTGTCATCAATTATATCCTCATCCTCTATGAAAAAATGACTTTCACCTGGTAACTTTGTGGGTAAATGTTAGCCTGTCTCTCCCTATAATTTCTCTTTCTTTCTGTCTCTTACCACTATCCCTTTATTATTATTTATTTTTACTATCATTTTGTCTTCTCCTATTTTACCATTTATTGTTTAATCAATTCTACCTCAGGAAATTTGCTTCATACATGAAGATAAAATCTGTTCAAGAGGCAAACTTTTTCTTTGTCAAAATCTTGAAGTAGACCATGGCACAAGCATATGGATTGTTTTCAGTGAGGAAGCTAAAGTGATATAATTATCTAAAATGGAAATGTCAGTCTCTGGCATTCAGTACTAGACTTCTAGAATTATTTTAAACATTATGGTGTGCATAAAAATCACTTTGAGAACAGGTTACAATGCAACTACCCTAAGTGACTTTGGTTCTAGCAATTTGGGAAGACCTGGCAATCTTTATTCTAAACAAGATCTCGACTGTCATCAATCATATCCTCATCCTCTACTAAAAAAACTTTGTGGGGAAATATTATCCTGTTACACAGGTTGCTCTGGACCTAAGGAAAAGTGGCCTGAGAAAACCAAGCCTTTGATCTAGCTCTAGCTGGAGTAGCTGGCCGTCACATGGAATAACAACTAAGGAAATGCAGTGACTATTCAAGAGCAGGTTCTTTGGGCACAAGGGCAGTGTGACTCTGATTCTTTAAACTCTTGGATATTTATTGATTAGGATTATTCAGCAGTTGAGTCAGAAAGTTGGGAAACTGAGGTCATTGTAGTTCTGGAAATTGCTCTATATATTTCATAGACTCTCAGTCTGCTTATACACAGAAAGTGCTGAACAAGCTATTTTTGATCTAAGGAGGTTGGGGTGATGGAAGTTTCCATCCTTACAATTATGTAAGTATTTCACCCTTAATAACAGGATTGTTACACAATAGAAAAATGAAGCTTCTGAAGAGCACACTCCAACTGATGAGTTTAGTGAAATCCCAAACTTAGTGCATTTCCTGGCACAAAGTCTGGATGTCTCTTCAGCAATATACATGATATATCTTTCCCTGAATAGCTGGACAATATAGAACATAAAAGAATGTGCTTTTTAGGGACGCCTGGGTGGCTCAGTTGGTTAAGCGGCTGCCTTTGGCTCAGGTCATGATCCCAGTGTCCTGGGATCAAGTCCCGTATTGGGCTCCTTGCTCGGCGGGGAGCCTGCTTCTCCCTCTGCCTCTGTCTGCCTGTGCTTGCTCTCTCTCTCTCTCTCTGACAAATAAATAAATAAAATCTTTAAAAAAAAAAAGAATGTGCTTTTTAGGAGGCTACATGAGTCACCATTGATGTGAACCAACAATGAATCCAAAGTATTTGTAATTCAGCCTATAATTAATTTCTTGAAAGAAAAAGGGGTAGAGTGCTTTCATGCGGTTCTTTGTTGAGGGCTATAGATTCTGCCTGAAGATGCTTTCATGTGAGTATAAGAATTAGGGCAAGTCTTGTAAGTTGAAAATAAGAAGACCTTAGTCAGGGAGGAAATAAGGTTGGGTTTATCTGGGTGAAAAGCAAGGCAACTACTAGCATATCATAACAAAATAGGGACTTAAAATAAAGTGTCTAAAAATGAAATAAAATATTTCCAGAATCCCAAAAGTCAGGTTGTCAGCATAAAGCTAGCAATTACAATATAGAAGTGAACCTGGTAACCTATAGTTTGTCTGAAAAGTGATTTGTATTTCTGTCTGACTTTAAGGACTATTGACCAGGTATGCACACTTCTGACCCTACATGTGTGTAAAAGTTAAAAATAACAGATTTTGCACAGTAAAAGAACAGTGCCAATAACTGTTTTTATGCTTAGTAGGGTAAGGGTAAGAGAGAACATGGGAAGTTGAGTAGATTTGTATATTGACATATGTGTCAAATTAAAACAGGTTCATTTAATAAAAAATTAAAATTATAAGGGTATAGCAAAGGCTTACTTGGAAAATTGCCTTAATGGAGTCTCATTGTCCCATACAAATCCTCCAATTTGTAAGAATTCTCAGCTCTGTCATACTCTTCTCTACAGAAAAGTCTAAACTCAGTATATAACTGAGTCTCAATAAGAAGAAGTAATTGGATAAAATTGGGTGAAATTAAAGGCCACTGCTTTGTACTACAAAAAACTCACGACTCCATCTCCACTGCAGGGATATAATTGCAAAGTAAACTTGAATCATCTTATCAGCTACCCTGGAGTCCTTCCCTGTCAACAGTATTCTTATGTGATTTCCCTTTTTCTAGTTTCCAGTCAGACAGTTATTGAAATCTTTTTTTTTTTTTTCTTTTTGGTATATGGGCATGTAATTGATTTTTTTTTTTCTTTTCCAGGAGAAATTCTTCTCACTTTTTAGATTGGATTCATTAGGGAGCTTGTTTCAGATTTGGTTGTTCTGGTGAGAGGACCAGAGACAATGTTCTGAGAAATGCTACCCTAAGGAATTCTGTAGATAATTAATCTTATCCACAATATGTGATTTTACAACTTGAAGTCTGAGATTTGTCAACATGCCTCTGAAGGCTGTCTTGCTAGTGAAATTAAAAGAAAAAAAATGACATTTACTCATGGATAAGAATGGCTTAAATGAAGCCAGAACTTCAAAGTTTAAACAAACTACCTGATTACTTTTGTCTGCAGACAAGTAAAAAATCCAAGTCAATCAAATACCTTCTCTCCTGCTATGAACATGGGGTATATTTAGTTGTTAGGCTGGAACTATGTTAATATCATTAAAACAGCTTTACAATTTGGGGACTAATCTTATAAACCATTGAGTTCAAAGCATTTCTCTTCTAGGTGAGGGAACTAGTTGATTTGCCCATAGTGACACAATTATCATACCTGGGTTTGAATCCAAACCTCATGATATTTAACTTAGTCATTTTTCAAATGTGGCCATTAAGGAGCCAGAGGGGAAAATTTAGAAAATGCCAAACTATTGTCAAAGCTAAATATAGTTTTAAACTGACACAACATCAGAGGTTTGCATTGACCCATTTTCTAAGAAAATTTCAGCACGGGCAATACTAAATGTATTTTTACATCTAATTTTTTTAGTAATCTTGTCCTCAGAAACAATTATAGTTGCTTAAGACATAATTTTACAAACATGAATAAATGGTAAAATGCCTTAGGGAAACTAAAAGTTATATATTGGATTGAGTTATTTGAGTTTTATAGTAATTATCATATTTACTGCAATCCTATATTAGAACATTGCAGAAATTAATCCAAAAATAACTTACCTACATGTTGCTTATTTATCCATGATGTTTAATAAGTCAATTAAAATTATTTACTGAGTGTTTACAAAGTATTATACTATATGTTTTGGGAATAGGTATTTTGAAGCCAAGGAAATGGGATAGTATGTTTCAAATTATATTCCTATCTAATATAGCTCCACAGTATATTTTTATTTAATGAATGCTTAAATAAAGTTATAGGGCACACTCCCTAGTTTTTAAGTTTATTCTATGTTATAAAGAGATACATATGTAAAGAAAACATATACAAATTTTTAAATTTTAAAAGTCAATATATGATACTTGTTGAGAAAAATAGACAATAGTGAATATAGAAGTTCAAAGAGTTGGGGCACCTGGGTGGCTCAGTCAGTTATGTGGTTTACTCTCGATTTTTGGCTCAGGTCATGACCTCAGGGTCCTGGGATTGAGCCCAATCTTGGGCTTCCTGCTCAGCAGGGAGTCTGCTTGGGATTCTCTCTTTTCTTCCCCATCTGCCCCTCCCCCACCACTCATGGATATGCTCTCTCTCTCCGACTTTCTAAAATAAATAACTGAAATCTTTAAAAAATTTTTTTAAAGGGACCAACTAACATTTGAAATAATTTTCATACAATCAAAAAATACCTCTTGAACATGTATTATTGCCGGGCACTCTCTGAGAGATAAGGACAATTAAAATGGACAGGGAGCTTCTCTTGCATAGTTTTGTAGCCAGAATTCAGAGATGACCTAGTGAGTCTCTTGAGTGTGGGTGAGACTTGTGAATATGATGTGAGATCAGTCCCATGATTGGGTTACTAATCACTTGACTGTGAGGTAATCCAAAGGGAGCTTATTCTGGATGGCCCTAACCTAGTAAGAAACCCCGAGGTCCTTGGTTAAACTGGATGACATTCAAAGCTGAGAAGATCTGTTGAGGGGGACCATATAACAGGAACCTGAAAGTGGCCTCTAGTTGCTGAGAGGGTCCTCAGGCAAGAGATAGGAAGTCTTGCAGCTGCAAAGAAATGAATTTTTCCAAAAATTTAAGGAAGCTTGTAAGTCTACAGCTGCAGATAGACCAGCTGACACCTTGATTTCAGTCTTAGGAGACTCTGAGCAGAGAATACAGACTCTTGACCCACAGAATCTGCAAGATAATAACATTTTAAATTTTTTAAAAAGTTTTTTATTTTATTTATTTATTTTAGAGAGGAGGAGAGAGTGGGAGGGGCTGAAAGAGAAAGAGAGGGAGAGAATCTTAAGCAGGCTTCATGCTGGGCATGGAGCCCCACTTGGCCTCCATCTTGCATCTGGCTCCATCTCCATCCTGAGGTCATAACCTGAGCTGAAATCAAAAGTTGGGTGCTTCATTGACGGAGCCACCCAGGCACCTCAATAGCATTTTTTTTTAAAGTTGCTCAAATTGTAGCAATTAGTTTCAAAGGAATAGAAATCTAATATGCACTTTTGCTGCCTTCTCTGTTCTTTCTCTTTCTCTGTGTTGTTTTTATTATTCAATTTGAAATCATCAAATGAGAGCATCTACTTGGTTGTCCAGTAATTGTCCAATACAGAGTACTATTGATGGAACCCTCTAGGCATGCCATTTCAAAATCTGGTTAAGCATACCCCATTATTTATTTATTTTTTAATATTTTATTTATTTATTTGAGAGAGAGACAGAGACAGAGACAGAAGGAAAGCACAAGTTGGGAGAGCAGCAGAGGGAAAGGGAGAAGCAGACTCCCCACTGAGCTGGGAGCCCAATGTGGAGGGCAATCCTAGGACTCTAGGATCATGACCTCAGCTGAACGCAGATACTTAACCAACTGAGCCACCCAGACACCCCTACTACATGAAAAATAATAACAGCACTTATTGAATACTTACTACATGTTAGATACTGTTGGAAGCATTTTTTTAATATATTGACTTATCTAATCATCACAAACATTATAATTAACCTCCACTTTATTGATGAGGCAACTGAAACACAGAGAAGCTAAGTAATACTCCCAAGGTCGGGTCACATTCTAGTAAGTGGCAAACCCAGGTTTGAAAATCCAGGCAGGAGGGCTTTACAGTGTGTGAGTTTAATTTTATATACTGCCTCTCCTGTTGTATTAGAGAATGTTATTTGAACAAATCCTAGCCACCTTTAGGTATGTCATTTTGTGAAGTCAGAAGCCCTCTAAGTTTTCTGGTAAGTGGCAAAGGTTGCCCTGTGAGGAATTTTCTCACTACTTAGGGAATATTTTATAAGCCTCAAATTGATAATAATTCTGAGAAGCAATACCTATACTAAAAATGACAGCTCTTAGCAAAGCTTCAGAGATGCAGGTAGAAATCACTGCTCCTGAAAATGTGTGTTTATAAATGAGTATTATTAAAAATAATAAGATCTTAAATTCTGAATGGGCATCATCTAAAATGTCACATAGAAAGAAATTCTACCTTCCAACAAGAAGAAAATTATTCAAAATTCAGATGGAATAGCCTTTCACCAGATTTTCAATTTGGGAAATTTTTGTCATAAGTAAAATCTAATATTAATACATATACAATTCATTATAGCTCTTATTTTAGAATTTTCTAATCTGTCATTATGTGATATTGTTATCTGTCTTGCAACCATGGTTTCCTATTCTAAAGCACTTCACTGACTATAAATTAATGAGCATAAAAAATCAATCTGTAAAGAGAGGACACACACAGAGAATAATTTTTGTTAATATTATCTTCATGATAGCATGTCAATTTGATCATAGTAAAGCAGTGTGGCCTTGTCACTGAGTTAGAAAATATTTGGGGAGTATTGATTTTTTTCTCTCTCTGCTAATAGTTAATGCAATGCACCTCTTCTAGAATGGTAGTACACTTAAATCTCTACTTATAAAATACCTTTTCTATATTTTTGGTATAATTAATATTTTAACTTTACATATTTTATTATTGGTTTTAATTTAATCCCTCTAATATGTTGGTGTATTTTGCTTTTTCAATTTTATTTCAACATTTATGCTCCTTGTACCTTTTAAAATGGAGTAGTAATTAACTCAAGTATATATATAAATATATGATATATATTTTATATAAATATATAAAAATATATTGAAGCTCTAAAATGTGTTAGATATTGTGTTAGGCAATTGATATATTTTAATAAAAATACATTATTGATAGCATCATGGAGATTTTAGTCTAGAAGAAAACTCTGTATGCATGGAGGTTATATATATACACAGGAAGTATATGTGTGTATGCCATTATATATCTTCATAAGTGATACAATGGAAAAGAACCAATTAGATTTTTAAAGTATTAATAGAGGGAAACTCCTTTAGATTAAATAGTGGGTCATTAGAGTAGATTTTCAAGCAAAGGTAAAATTTAGGATGAGAAGAATCATTTGGAAAGCAGAGAAATGTGTTTAAAACAGAAGAAATGGAAGATATCAAGATTCCGAAGGTATCAAGAAATTCTTGATATTTAGAGAGGTGTCCAGTAAGGTTGATTGAAGTGTAGTAGTGACCAAGCTAGTGAATACCAGGAATTTGATCTGGAGAGGTAAGCAAGCTCCTTTCACAGAGAACTCAGTGTACCTTCCTGTTATGTAACGTAAGATTTTGGATATTTTCTTTTTAGTACTGCAGAAGAACAAACACTAAAATAATTTCAAGTTGGTCATCTAGCCAATAATTGTCTTTATCTGGGTATACTTTTAAAATTCAGTTTTACCAGGTTCTATACAAACCTTACACTTTCCACAAAAATTAACTTGAAGTGGTTTATATATTGCAATGTAACATGAAAACTTTACAATTTCTAGAAGTAAACATATGGGAAAATCTGTATGACCTTAGGTTTGCTGATAAGTTACAGATAAAACACTGAAAGCATGGTTTGTGGGAGAAAAAATGATATTTATTAAAATTTAAAACTTCTCTGCATAATATACTAATAAGATAAAAATACAACTTGCAGACTGGGAGAAAATATTTGCAAAACACTTATCTGATAAAATATTTATATCCAAAGTATACCCAAACTCTTAAAACTTAATAGTAAGAAAACAAACAACCCAATTGAAAAATAGGCAAAATGTTTGAAGACACTTCATCAAAGATATGCTAATGCCAAGTAAACATATGGAAAGGCACTCATCCTCTTTTGACATGAGGGGAATGCAAATTAAACAACAGTGGCAAACTTCTGTGCACCTATTAGGATGGCTGTGTTCCAGAACTTGATAATAAAAATTGTTGACAAAGTTGTGGAGGTTAACAATTCTGAAAAACAGAATTGAACAATTGGGTAAATGGATGGATAATGATGAAAGCCAGGATTCTCACTACTGGAATAGGAGCTAACAGAGGAGAAAAGGGGGTTCTGAAATGATCCATGTAGTAATGGATTAGAGTTGGAAACGTAGGTCTGAATTCATGGTTAGCTAGATGGGTTACTGTATACCCATGTGTTTGCTTGTTTCATCAGCAAAGAAGAGGACCTAGAAGCAGCAACACTCTGACAAGCACGCCTAGAGCACAGGCCTTGGTTTCTAACAGAGTTCTCCAGTAAAAGGAAGCAGGTTTTCTGGGCATTATAGATGATTCTAGGACTGAGGCAGGAACTATCCAAGAGAAATCTGGAATATTTGTATTGTAGCACCAGAAGAAAGGATGTGCTCAGAAAACAACAACAAAACAAAAGCACAAATTAATGGGACTATGTCCAAAGGGTACAATAGCCAACTGAAAGAACTCCCAATGGCAGTGTTGGAACAATTTGAACAATAAAATACACAAAGTGGCACTGGCTTATAACCCAAAGTATAAAGCAAATATCCCTAAGTGAATACTTTAAAACATTTTTTTAAAAAAGATTTTATTTATTTATTTGACAGAGTTCACAAGTAGGCAGAGAAGCAGGCAGAGAGAGAGGAGGAAGCAGGCTCCCTGCTGAGCAGACAGCCCGATGTGGGGCTCGATCCCAGGACCCTGGGATCATGACATGAGCCGAAGGCAGAGGCTTAACCCACTGAGCCACCCAGACGCCCCTCCCTAAGTGAATACTTAAATAAACAAACAAATAGGGGGACAGCTCCATGAAGAAGAATTCCAAATAATTATTGTAGCCACTCCTCCCACAAGAAGGTGGGGTATAATCCCTGCACCTTAAGTTTAAATGTGGGCTGTAATAGGGACTTTCAGCTAAAAAGCTCAGTTAAGAAAGGAGGGAGAAAAGATTCACTTTCCAGTGGAGAAACTGGAAAACAGAGCCTCAGGCAGGTGACGAAGGTCAACATCCAAAGTGGTAAGTCACATTTTATAGTTTGGACCCTTATATATGAGGTCATGAGACTAGTTCTTCACCTCTATGGTTTTTCTCCAAGAAACCCATAACCTCAGTCTAATCATGAAAACATTACACAAATCCCAACTAAGATACAATCCACAATACACCTGATTAGTACTCCTCAAAACTATCAAAGTCATTCAAAAACAAGAGATATCTGAGAAACTGCCACAGCCAAAGAGGAGCCTAAAGAGACATGATGACTATGTGTACTGTGGCATCCTGGATAAGATCTTGGAAAAACAACAACAAAAAGACATTAGGGTGAAAACTAAAGAAGAATAAAGTGGCGTTTAGTTAATAATGTATCGATACTGGTTTACTAATTGTTACAAATATGCTAAAGTAAGATGTCTGTAATGGGGCAATCTGGCAAATGGGAGCTCTGTATTATCTTCATCGCTCTTTTGTAAATCTAAAACTATCCTAAAATCAAAATTTCTTTAAAAATATCTTTGTGCTTAATGAACATGAAAAGATTTCTACACATATTCATTCCCTGACCTGCTCTAGGATAGGATGCTTTTTGTATCTTCTCTTTTGCCCTTGCTTCTGATTACCCTGTAGAATTTATTTTATCTTTTTTTTTTTTTTACTCTGTAGAATTTTAAAAGCTGTATTGAATTTAATTAATTACAGTTTAAATCACATAAACTAAGTTGAAACTATCTTCAAAAACTTTTCTACAAGTCCCAAACTATTCTAAAACAAAATGTTTATCTTAGTTCATGATTGTAGTTTTATATTTTTGTTCCAAATTTGAAAACTAGAGCTGGTTGACATTTTACGCCATTTCCACAATTTAGGTATCACATGTTTTGGAAGACTATGACAGTACCATGAATGTAGCCAGGAAAAGAAAATGTCTTTTCCTTTTCTCTTTTTCTCATGAGGTTGTGGAATTTGTGGCTAAAAAAAGAAAATACATTCCACTTTAATCTTAGAAAGTCTCAAAGTATAAAAGCTGGCAAAACCCCAGAGGTATAAGGTTTACTTTCTGCGGCCATTTCTTGAAAGTTGGCTTTTTAGGTCACTGGCTTTCAATATTGTCTCACTTTCTGTCTCTAGAGGTGTATTGTCTTTATTTTACCTCACATTTAACAGTGTAATAAAACTTATCAGATCTGTCAGAATATTCTAGGTTTTGTGTTCCAGACTTTTACTTAAGTTGTTCCTTCAGTCTGAAGCCTCTCCTTTCCTCAGTTTTCATCTTTGCCAGAAAGTCTTTCCTGAGTCCTAGGGTTATAAATTTTTCTGCTGTCTTGGTAGTTTCCATATAACCAACATTCATTAAGTAGGCAAATATTTATTGAGCTTTGACTGAGTATCAGTTACTTAGTATGCTGGGTTCATGGCTTCTCAGTTGGAACTGTCATCTCCTGAAGTAGGAGAATATGTCCTATTAATCTTAACCCTCAGGACTTGGCAGAGTTCTTGGCGTATAGTATGTGTTCTGGGGAAAAAAAAAAAAGAAAAGAAAAAGAAAGAAGTTGTAGTTTTAAATGCAAATCAGTTCTCGTGAAATGCAAGATTTTCAAAAGTGAATTTTTTGGGGGGATTTATTCATTTTTGTGACTATATGACACATAATTTTCTCTCAGACTATGATTTTCCTTAAACTCCTAGTTTTCAACAATGATCAGTTTTTGCTCCTGAAAGGCCAGGAGATGAATTTGCTTCACATAATAGCAAAATAAAATGGTTGCCCAAACCTTTCACATATTGAGAATTAATCTGGAATTTCTCCCATTATTTTTTCAGATGGCTTGAGAAAAAAATGGAAATCCTTCCTACCCTTTATTAAATAGGTTGGATATTCTGTTTCTTAAAGTTAGTTTACAACAAATTTCACTCTGTGTTTGATTGTTTGGAGCACTTCTATTACATATGTGTGTATGGGTGTGTGTGTATGTACTCCTATATACTCCTATACACCCTCAGTGGAGTTTAAACAGGATTATAAATAAAATAAAAAAATGTATAGATATTATCATTTTCTTAATATTCCCTATTTAATTTCACAGATATGTGTGTGTGTGTGAGAGAGAGAGCGATTGATAAATAATTAGACAAGTGGGAATATTTTATTCACTTGAATTCTCCAAAATTCAGAAGTGTGTTTTAGGGATGCATGCAAATTTAAAACCAGTTCTTGATATTGTGTCATCTGGCTCTGTAATAGGTCACTTCTGGTATATGGCAGTCCGGACATTGGTCACATCCTAGACATGTAAATGATACTTATTTTTCTTTTTCAGTTGTCAGTGTATCTTCTGAAGTGATACCATTGAGCTTGAGGAAGTAAAAAAATAAAAGTAATACAAACTTACATTGGATGAATAGTATTAAAATTCTTACTGTATCTTCCTTTCAAATCCCTAGCAATTCTAGGCCATTGTGGTTAAGAGAAAAAAAATAAAAAAGAAGTATCAATTGAAGCATCTGCAGAATACTCCAAAATAACCTTTATAACTTGGAAAAAAACACCAGAAATCAGTAAAACTCATTAGTGATAACCATGGTAACATGTATAGAAAACTAGCTGTGTACTGAGCAGTACAGATGGATCTGCTGCTTAAATTTTCCGAACAAACCTAGGAAGTAGACATATCCATTATCTTCATAGTGGCAGAGAGAACACTGAACCAGAGAGAATTTTTCAGTGCATACAGCTAAAATTATGAAGGCAAAATTCCACCTTCAAAGTCTGACTCCCGAGACACCATGCATGCTTCAAGAGATAAAAAGAATCCTGTTATATATTATGTAATTTTAAGATAAATATGACCTGGGGCGCATGGGTGGCTCAGTGGGTTAAGCCTCTGCCTTTGGCTCAGGTCATGATCTTAGGGTCCTGGGATTGAGCCCCGCATCGAGCTCTCTGCTTAGCAGAGAACCTGCTTCCCCCTCTCTCTCTGTCTGCCTCTCTGCCTACTTCTGATCTCTCTCTGTCAAATAAATAAATTAAAAAAAAATCTTTAGAAAGATAAATATGACCCAATGTTTGATATATCATTAAGTAATCTACTTAGTATGTACTATGCTTATACATTTGTGGGTTCTCACCTAAATGTTTATAATTGAAATTAGTGATTAAGTTCTATTATGTTTATGTATATGTATATGTATATGTATAATGTATATTATACATTATATATTATACATTATATATATACATATATACATATGTATATATATATACATATGTATATGTATAATGCAAGCATGTATTTGCATACATTTCTCAGTTATCTTTGTTCATTTAGTTAAAATTATGGAATATCTTATAAATGTATAAATAATATAGCTAGACATAACAACATAATATCCAAACATAACAGACAGAATTTCAATTGTAATTTATCACTCAGGAGTTCCCATCAATTTAGGTCTTCATTCTGATTCATTTTCCTATTAATGACAATATAACTTTCAAGTCACTGAGGTCCAAACTTCAGAATTATCTTGGACTTCATCTTTTCTTTGCCACCAAATCAAACATATCACAGAATCTTATTAATTCCATCTTCTGAAATATACATATTTATCCCATTTCCTACCGCCACTGCTAAATTTTAGGTCCTTATACATACAACTCATTTCAGCATCCCCCCTCAGCCTCACCTTCCCTTACTTTTTATGCATACCCTACACTTCAGCCAAAAAATATCCCAGTTCCTGAATATTGCCCTTATTTTTCATTATCCTAGCTTTATTCATGCCATAATGTCTTATAATTTCTTTATCTTAACCATCTTTGCTCTGTCCTTCAAGATTTTTCTTAAGTTACATTTTATAAAAACACAAAAATGAAACTTTGCTTTATAAGAAGGCCTATAATTAGCCATTCTTAATCTGGTGTTAATCCCTCAACTAGATAAATTTCCCTGTAAACAATCCCTGTAGAAATCATTTTCTCATTTCATTGGGTTCTCTTCTCTTTCCTGACTTTCCTACTTAAGAGGCAAATACCTATCAATCTTACACATTATATATTTGATAATATTCATCCTTTCTCCTCTCGCTAGAATCTACAGTAGATCCATGAGAGCAAAGCCTTTTTCTTTTCACCACTGAAGCCCCATTCCTCCCAAACTGTATCTGGCATAGAGTAGCACACAAAATGTGTGTTCAGTAAATCAGTGTCCAGTCAGAAATAGTCTCCTTTTTGTACTACTTCTTGTAGTACTTCATATATCCTAGCTGTTTTAATGTTATTTTTGCCATTTTTTGTTATTTTGTTATTTTTGTTATATTTAAGAGATTAGAAGAGAAGATTTTAATCATTTATCCTGCACCTGTCATAGTGCATAACATGTATCAGACATGCCCTGGGAATTTTAATATGTTTCCCTAGATGAATTTATTACAAGCAAATATTTGTAAGAATTATTTCAAGATTGTACAGTATTAGAGATTTACTGATTTATCTACTTATTTTATCCATTAATCTTAAAAAGAAAGCATGTTAACATGGAGCTACTCTCATGTAGCAGCAGTGATTAATAAATAGATCTATGATTTCAGTTTCATAAAGTCTAACTTTCCTATAGAAAGTGCTGTAGAAGTGCATGGAAGAATGGATGAACACTTAATTTTAAAAACTCTTGTTAAAAATACCATAGTTTCCTTTCTTGAATTTTCTACATTGCCTATAAAGTGTTTTAGGTCAATCATTCCCAAAATATATTTTTTTAAGTTTTTATTTATTTATTTGAGTGAGAGAGTGAGAGAGAGCATGAGAGGGAAGAAGCAGACTCCCCGCAGAGCCAGGAGCCCGACACGGTATTCAGTCCCGGGACTCTGGGATCATGACCCAAGCCAAAGACAGTGGCCCCACCAACTGAGCCACCCAGGTGCCCTCCTAAAATATTTTTAAATGTATTTCTATTCTGGAATAATTCCAATATTTTAATGGAAGTAGCATATTATAGGATCTTTAAAACCAATATACATTATTAAGTAATTACAAAAGTAAGATTTTAATTTCTACTTACCTCATTATAGAATTGAATCAAGGGGTGCCTGGATGGCTTAGTCGGTTATGTCCATCTCTTGATTTCAGCTCAGGTCATGATCTCCGGGACCTGCTATTGAGCCCTGCATGGGGCTCTCTGCTCAGCACAGAGTCTGCTTGAGATTCTCTTTCTCCTCTCCCTCTGCCCCAACCTGCTGCTGGTGGGTGTGCATGCTGTCTCTTTTTCTCTCAAATAAATAAATAAAAATCTAAACAAAACAAAGCAGAGAGGGGCATCTGGGTGGTTCATCTGGTTAAGCATCAGCATTGGGCTCAGGTCATGATCTCAGGGATCTGGGATCCAGCCCTTTCTTGGGCTCCCTGCTCAGTGGGGGCGGGGGTGGCTGCTTTTCCCTCTCCTCCCAATCTGTGCTGTCTCTCTCAAATAAATAATTAAAATCTTAAAATCAATAAAAAAACTTCATTGAATTTTATGGAAATTTTTTAAAAATCTAAAGGCAGAAAGATAAATTAAGCAGTGATACTAATGTTGATATTAACAAGGCTTCTAGAATGTTAATATTCATATTAATAAGTATTCTAGAAGTACGCTGGCACAGTTTCTGGAACCAGAAATCCGAGTTTGATGCCTTCCTCTACTGTTTACTTTTCTGACTCCGTTTTTTCATATATAAAAAAGGACTGTAACAAAAATATTTAACCCAAAGATTTTTTTTATAATATAGAATGTATTTGTATATCTAAAGAACTTACAACAGTGTCTCACTTGACATCCTACGTGTCTGCTAACTTTATCATCATTAATGGGGGAATGTCATAGTTGATGGTGATTTTTCAGAAGTTCAAGTGTCTAAACATCAACCAGCAGAATGATAAACTCTTTTTAGCACTTCCAGAGCAGATTCATCACTCATAAGAAGACAGATTCACAAAAACTGAGCTCATGAGATTGATGTATAAATTCAGAATTCTAATTTATCCACATGTAGTAAGAATGCTAACTATACTAGAGAAGCAGATAAATTATCCAACCTTGTGGGTAGCACAAAGGAAGCCATATTATGATCAAAATGGCTTAGTGGGAATGTGAATTAAAGAAGGAATCAGTTGTTTGATTTTGGTGTTAAGTGGTATTATGTTAAAGAATTAGCCTGCCAGGCAGAATTCTTGGAACCAAACATCTTTCCCTTTGAGAATTTCATATTCACCCCTGTTCTATGCTTCTTGGGCTAAAATAAACTCTCTTCTAGGTGTCACAACTTTTAGTAAGTCAATCATGTTATATTCCTAAAAGCCTAGAAATATTTTTTGTCACTTTATGGAGACTTTTCAACATTTCAAGATATCTGTACATCTTAAGAGAGAAATCTTATTTTACTCTAAGTTCTTATGCAGGTAAAAGTATCACTGTAGCCCCAAATACTAACACCATTTGTTATGGATAACATAATGAAAAACATTATTGCTAAAAACATACAATAGAGGGAAGTATTGGTATATGCTTAGGAATATTCTGTTAGAGTTAACAACCTCTTATTAGCTTTTATTTTATTCTAATAAATTTTGACATATCTCAAAGTAAGCCCACTGTTGCAGTAGAATTAATAGAAGACAAACACAAATATTTGTTTCATTAAAAAAGAAACAAAAAACAGAAAACAAAACAAACCTCATGCAGTAATTAAACCTAAGCTTTTTAACATTAAACTGAGCTCAACATGAAAAGTGCTTTTTTAATAATTATGGCTCAACTTGCCTATTCAGTTTGAATTATGTAGATTCAATAAGTTTGAATACACTCATGCATGCACATGCACACATACACATATGCACACATTTCTGCACATCTTGAACCATATTCTAATGGAAAGCAGGCGGCCAAGCATATTTACTCCAAAGAGGCTAACTGGCCTCTTAAAAATAAAACAAACCAAGATTTTCCCAAAAATATAAAGAATTAAAAAAGCCTCTAGAGATCTGCTCTAAAACATTGTACCTGTGGTAAACAATAGCGTATAGTACACTTAATTTTTTTTAAAGAAGTAGATCTTATAGTGTTTTTACCACAATAAATTAAAATTTTAAAAAAATAAAACACATAATAAAAATAAACTTTTTTATTGTGCTCTAACCTCACAGTGTACTTAGATTTAAGTTTAGAAATTCATGAAGAAAACATTCAACTTATTCTGAACAGAATGGTTCACCTTCCTGTTAAATGCCCACTGTGAAAAATGCGAATTTTTCTTTTATATGAGCTGCTAATGTGCCAAGAGACCATAAGTAAAATATTTAGTGCTAACTTTAAGATGGAAATATGTCTTCCTTATTGAGCTATAACTTTAAGAAAAATTTCTGGAAAGAAAAGATTAACTCTAATATTTCTGCATTTAACTGGTGGCTGTTCACGATTAATGATCTTGCTTTAGTAAGACATTATTTTCCAAAAGAAAAACAGGAAAGAAATATGTAGGATTATCAGTCAGAAGTGAGACATGATGCCCACTATTTTAAACTACATAAATGTATATTATTGCCCTATTTTACACTGGATAAATGCTATGCTTTTTTTTAAGTTAATTTTACTACTATAGATGTCAGTAATTCAAAATTTGTGACCATTCTGGGTCAGCTGAGTAGAAATACACTTTTCTCAGAATATGTGTGAAAGGCAAAGGGATACCATACATAAAATTGTAATGCACTAGAGACTACATAAGATTATCCTTTTTAAACATTTAGATAGCTAATATTTTGTGTGTAATAAACTGACATAAATCATAATTTAAAACAGTTCTGTCAGCAGTATTTCCTGGATCTACCCTTGGGACAAGATATCATCTCCCTGGGAGAGGATCTCAACCAACTCTTTCCCAATGCTATGCTTCCTGGATTAAGCCAACTCCCTTCTGCTTGGCACATGAAAATACATTACAGACAAGTTGAGCTAATATTAATATTTAATAACTTGCATTTGTAAAGCACTTTAGCTTTTTTAAAAAATATTTTATTTATTTATTTAAGAGAGGGAAAGAGAGATCATGAGGGAGGAGCAAACTCCCCGTAGATCTGGGAGCCCAATGTGGGACTTGATCCCAGGACTCCGGGATCATGACCTGAGCCAAAAGCAGTCGCTTAACCAACTGAGCCACCCAGGCACCTAGCACTTTAGTTTTTTTTTTTTTTTTTTTTAAGATTTTATTTATTTATTTGGCAGACAGAGATCACAAATAGGCAGAGAGGCAGGCAGAGAGAGAGGAGGAAGCAGACTCCCTGCTGAGCAGAGAGCCCAATGTGGGACTCAATCCCAGGACCCTGGGATCATGACCTGAGCTGAAGGCAGAGGCTTTAACACACTGAGCCACCCCGGTGCCCCAGCACTTTAGTTTTTAAACTAGTTTCTTATATAACAACATTTGACTAATTGTCATAGCAATCCTGTGATGCAAAATAGGTATTATAATCCTTGTGTTTAAGGTAAAGTTGTTGAAGCTCAAGATTTTTTCATATGACACAAATAATTTGTTGTAGATATAAGTGACGTCAAATTTATTCATTGACCACTTAGTATATGTCAAGCCCTATCCTAATATGAAAAAACAAGTTGATGGTGCTTATTTATATAGTTCTTACTAAAACCAGACAATACTCTATGTGCTTTACAAATATAATTCATTTTATCAATTTACAGGTGAGAAAATGAGGCAGAGAGAGGTTAAGTTGTCTAGAATTGCCAATGTTTTGAGAGGTAGAGCCCGGATAAGAGCCCATTTCTCCTTAATTGCAATATTATGTCTCTTGTCTATAAAGCAGGAATCTGAAAGCAACCACACAAAACGATTTAAAATGTCAAGATAGGATGCAAATGAAATATAAATTAAGGTTGCTACAAAACAATGGCACATTGTAAGTGAGAAAGAGGTTTGGGAAAGTAAAGAAAAACCTTTTTAAAAGAAATTTTAAGGGACGCCTGGGTGGCTCAGTTGGTTGGACGACTGCCTTCGGCTCAGGTCATGATCCCGGAGACCTGGGATCGAGTCCCGCATCAGGCTCCCAGCTCCACGGGGAGTCTGCTTCTCCCTCTGACCTTCTCCTCGCTCATCCTCTCTCACTGCCTCTCTCTCAAATAAACAAATAAAATCTTAAAAAAAAAATAAAAGAAATTTTAAAAATTAAAATGAAGCTAATTGGAAAAAAACAATATGATTTAAAGTAGTCTAGATAGAAGCAGTATTCAAAGCATCTTGATGGAAGATAAAATATTAATGTTATCTTAATGATACATATTCAAGGGACTTGGCCAATCCATTGACCTGTTCCTTTCTTTAAAAACAAAAAGATTTTGTATTAAATCCTTTGTATTGGAATGAAATGGGATGCCTGTTCTCAAAGCATTTATGTAAGTTTTCTGACATTTCTTTTCCTTGTAGTCCTCAAAGAGGCTGTGATATCCATGAAAGAATATGAGCTCATACAAACACGATCAGGACCTTGGTATTACAAAAGAATGTGTTCAACTTAGAAACACTTGGGAAAGGAAGCAGTTGCAAGATTAAAAACAAAGACCAAGGGTAGTTGAGCATTAAATATGTTTGTATGTGAAACATGTATGTTTCATGTGTACAATTTGTCAGAGTCACATGGGTACAATCTTCAAAATTAACTCAGTTTACAGCAAAATTAAAGTCTAGAGTTTCTGAAGATATATAACTGATTGCTTATGTCCTCACATCCTATATACTGCTACTTTTAATCACCTTGGCGAGCTTATATTCAGCTTAAAAATAACAGGACACTAAGTAAGCTTGAAGAGTTTGAAAAATACGCAGTAGAAAATCTTGGAGGAGAGGACGTCAATAAATATCCAACAGCCTAACACATTATTCCCTCTCTTAATCACCATGCCTCCCCCAGTATAAACAAATACCCCCATGCATGAGCTGGGGAAAGAAAAAAAATGAGCTGGAATTAATCGTACAGGTAATAACTACTAACTGCATAGATTTTTGTGATAGATCTTACATTAATCCTCTCAACCATTCCATAAGGGGATAGCTGTGAGTATCTCACTGTGTATATGAAACAACCAAGGCTTGGAGATAAAACTCCACTGTGTGATTTCAAACATGTGCCCAAAACTTTTAAAGTATGGAAATGGGTCCCTTGTTAAAAACCAGAGTTCAAAACTGTTGTTGTTCATGGTGCTACTGAACGGTTCATGCTTTGATTCATTTTATGGCATTGTCCAAAAGACTCTCAAGTGATACCCTACCAAGTTTTGCTAAATGTTAGAACCAATTACCTGGGAAGTTTTAAAAGATCCCCATGCCTGTGTTCATGTCCTGTACCATTTAAATCACCATCACTGGAGATGGTACTGAGGCGTACATACTATATTTTGTAGTTTTCCAGATGATTCTGATTATAGACAGACTTGACAGCTGGTATTCTGGATAGCTCAGTCTCTACCATTACTGCTTACATAGTCTTTCCATCACATCAACATCCAGTCTCTATCCAAACATTTTTGTTAATAGTTTAGACTATCAATAAAATTCTTAGGTTAATTCAAACTTTACCCATCTTTTGTTGCTAGTCCTGCCTCATTGGGATAATACAATTTTTTATCTGTTTATAGTCCCCTGAGTTTTCTCTTTTCCAAGATAACCTTTTTATTTCTTTTAATTTCTTGTCTTATGACATGATTTCCAATCTTGTGATTTATTCTCTGGGATAAACTAGTTGTCAGTATGTCATCTGTGAAAGAACTTGGATTCTGGAGTCACAATACTTTTAGTTTACATTCCATATCTGCTACTAATTAATCTTGTAAACTTGAACAAGTTACTGAATTTTTTTCAGCTTCCCTTCTGTCACAAATAATGCCACTTCATGCAACTTTTATGAATATAAAATGAGTTATGTAGACTAGGAGTAAAACTATTAGAAGTTCTGAGCACCGAAAATCGTAGTGTCTTATTATGGCCCACTTCACTCCCCACCTAAATAATTCAAATGAAAATAACACTAACTCAGAGCACAAGAACAAAGGAACCCAATTCATTTCAAGGTTTTTTTTTATTCTGTCCATTGGTAACTCTGTAAATTTTTTAAAATTATTAAACAAGAGGTATACAAATTATTAAATGCATATGTTCATTTCTTTCTATTTTTATTTTGCCGCTGTTCCAAAGATATGCATAACCAGTCCTAACTAATATAGTACTAAAGTGCTTGAAGATGACTCTGCTTAGTAGATCTGAGAAGAGGGCAGACATGTATGACTTTAAGTATGTCATTTAACCTCTTCCACAAACTCCACTTTCCTGATTTGTAAAATGAAGATAATACTTGCTTGGGAGAATTATTGTGAGAATTGTGAAGATCTCTGAGATTAAAATAAATGATGTATAAGAAGTGCTTATAAGTGATCAAAACTGGTAAATATAGTGGGTAAGAGCTTGGGCTCTGATGTGGAGCTATTTAGGCTCAAATCTTAGCGTTTGCTGGCTCTGAAAACTTCAGAAAATTATGTAATCTGAATCTCACTTTCCTTCATGAAAAATGCAGATAAAAATATCACCTAGTAAGGTTGTTGTAAGTTTTAAATAACTAATTCTCTTAATGTGTTTAAGACAAAATAAGGACTGGATTTGTATTAACTATTATTAAAGTAATAATTTGTATTAGACATGAACATTTCTGGCACTTGGTAGGCAGTGAAGGTGGAGTAATATAAGGTTTTCTTTTTAAGTGAGATACCCATACTTGAACATATTACTGAAATATAGAACAATATCTGCATGTTGTAGGTCCTCAAAGAATATATGCTGAATAATGAAGATGTGAAGGTGCTCCGAGCACAAAGTATAGAAGGGATTCTATTGGGGCGCCTGGGTGGCTCAGTGGGTTAAGCCTCTGCCTTCGGCTTAGGTCAGGGTCCCAGGGTCCTGGGATCAAGCCCCGCACGGGGCTCTCTGCTCAGCAGGGAGCCTGCTTCCTCCTCTCTCTCTGCCTGCCTCTCTGCCTACTTGTGATCTCTGTCTGTCAAATAAATAAATAAAATCTTTAAAAAAAAGAAGGGATTCTATATTTTATAACTTTCTTCATTATAAATATAGATTGATCTGATTAGTGTAACCAAAAAATAGATTTTTATTTCATTCTCTCCAAATGACCTAAATTCCAACTAAATTTAATTTTTTTAAATTACAAACCTCTTAACTGATCTTTTATGATTTTCTAGTTGTATTTATGGTATTCTTAATATGCCTACATAGGACAAAACCATAAGAGAAAACTTTAAAAATATTTCTAATCTAACTCATCATGATGTAACAGTATGATACTACATTTCAACCCCTGTGACTCAAGCTTGAGATACTTATTACCTGAAAAAACAAATGGAAACACTTAATTTCTCATTTTAGCTCAGCTTAGTGTGATCGGATTTCTTTACCTTCAAGCTCATCCTCTCTAGCAGTGATTAACGGCTATGCCTATTCCAAGTCATTTAAGCACTCTGGACCTTGGCATTATCATCTGTTAATTGGAAGTAATGTAGGGACACCTGGGTGGGTCAGTCTGTTAAGTGTCTGCCTTCAGCTCAGTTCATGATCTCAGGATCCTAGAATCAAGCTCCTGCTTGGGCTCCCCACTCAAAGAGGAGTCTGCTTTTCCCTCCCCCTCTGCGCCTGCGCCCTCCCCACTAGTTCTCTCTCTCTCTCTCTCTCTCTCTCTCTCAAATAAATAAATAAATAAATAAATAAAATCTTTTTAAAAAATGGTAATAATGTTACTTAGTTTGTGAAGTTTTTTTAAGAAACAAATGAAGTGGCATATGTGAAAATATCCTGAAATATATAATAAAATACATATATAACTGCTACATGTATGTGTTTGTATATGTATATATGTATACGTATATATATGAAGAGAGAGAGAGAGACAGAAATTTGCTGCTTATTCAGGCACTGGATAAAAAGCAATCAAAGTAGCTATGCCTGAAATTTACAGACTTATCTCAATATTTTGAACGATCTGATAGTCACTATTTTAGAATGCTTATTTTGCTGAAAATAAAACTGGTATGGGAGTAAATTGTTTACATTTTCTCCTTGCAACAGGTCAGAGGAGGTTAATTTTAATTATGACATTCTGCACTTAGATTTTTATAGCCACTGCCAAATTTTAAAATTAAAGTTTATATATTTTATCTACCTAAGATCTAAAATTACTGATTTTCCTAAATACATATCACTTGAAAGTTGTATTACAAAATAAGCATCCAGACTGCACACTATTTCAGAGGGCACTGAGCTCTGTGAAGTAACTGACCTACATTGTCCTAGCTGGTATCCTACTGCACATCTCTGACAGCATCCCTTAGCTACCGAACTTAGCTTCTACTTTTCTACTTTATAAGCCATGATGTCATTTGATATATGTCAAAATGGTGCTAAATATTAGACATTAGAAGATTTGAAAGACTAATATCTCTAAGAAGAGAATAGAAAACTTGAAGTAGTTTAGTCTGAAAGGCAAAGTTGGGTAGAAAAATGGTAATGATCATTAAATTGGAAAAACTTTTTAAAAATAAATAATACTGGAAAAATTCTCCTGGTTCCATTCTAGAAGTTTCTCAAAACAAAAGCCCCTTTTTTTTCACTTTAATATATAGAAAATAGAGCACAATGATATATTTTTTTAAAAAGTCTGTGCTGTTTGTCAAAATGAAAGGACCAGTGGAGATCTTGTCCAACATGATCCATTTCACAATAATATTAGTTATTTCCAATATAGGCTATATTTTTACTTTTGAAAATGTGGACAAATGAAGGAAATAGGGAAATAATTATACTACCATGTACCAAAACCATAATTATGCTTCCTGCTGACTTTTCAAAAACCACCAGGATGAAAAACTAATGATGGGTGAGCAAGTGAGTGTCTGGTAATTTTCCTAAAGCACATTTATATTGCATTTTAGAATGTCTTCCTCAGGAGAGCACAAATTATATTTTATTAACAAAGAACTATAAGGAAAAAGTGCTGCCTCTTTGTGCTTTTTTTTTTTTTTAGAGTTTAAATGTTTCCTACAGCTTTATTATTTTAATACATAATAGAAAAAGTTACTTGCACAACAAGAGAGTTATGATTGTAGTTAACATTGTATAGTTTGTAATCTTTCTAGTTTCTAATATTTTAAGGGCATAAAAAATTTTCTCAACAGTAAATGGCTTTGTGTTACTATTTTCTAAAATCATTCTAAACTAGTTTATCCTTTAATAAATAGAACATTTTCTGAAAAGAATTATCCCACTCTTCTCTCATGCTTAAAGTTTCCTTTGTTTTTTGTTTTAAAAAGCATAGTCCTCAATATTTTCTCTATGAAACACTCTCACACTGCAATTGAGAGACCTGTATTTCATAAAACATAGTAGACTTTTAAAGTTTTATATTACCCTTGTTAGATTTGGAGAGTACTGGAAATAATTCTTAACTAGTTTAATCACACTGTTCATAGAAGTGGCTACTGAGGGGCACCTGGGTGGCTCAGTGGGTTAAGGCCTCTGCCTTCGGCTCAGGTCATGATCCCAGGACCTGGGATCTAGCCCTGTCTCAGGCTCTCTGCTTAGCGGGAAGCTTGCTTCCTCCTCTCTCTCTCTGCCTGCCTCTCTCCTACTTGCGATCTCTATCTGCCAAATAAATTAATAAAATATTAAAAAAAAAGAAGTGGCTACTGAGAGTAAAAACTCATGAATAGGAAGGTTAATTCCCAATTCAGACAATGTTTTAATAAAATATTACAAAAGGAATATAACACTTATATGAATGCATATATGACTAATCTGTGTATTTTTAATATTCTTTTTCTACATTTATTATTCTTTCTATTGCTTGGCTAAAAAGAATTAAAAATTAACTTTAAGTGTGTGAACTGATATTTCTTGATTTCAATCTTACTAACCATAAGATAGAACTATCAATTGTAACTTATTGACGTTTCCTTAGAGATCTCAGTAAAATTTTCAATAGCCATTGACTTCTAGCTTTTCCCTCATGAGAAAAATGATAGGCTAACCTGACCTATCAAATACTAAAGAATTTTGATTAATTTATATCTCTTTCAGTAAAAATAAATTATAATCTAGTGAATATTTTATTGAATATGCAAATAATTGAATTGAAAATTAGACTTTTTGAATTAACTTTGCTTTGTATAATCATTAACTCTTGTATATTGATATATTAAAAAATCCCATTAATCTATCAACACAAGGATCTGAGGTACTGTGAATTAGGGAAATTTTTAGGATACATGAAGATTATTGTGTATGTATCAGAAAATTAATTTTTATAGTACATGCTTCTTTCAAACTTTCCACTATCTTTAAAAATGGTTAGTGAACATAATTCAACATTCATTAAATCATGCAGGTTGTAGGAGGACACCACAACCTACTCAGTGAATTAATTTAGTTGTGCGTTCCCTCTGGAAAGCCTTGATGCTGATGGTGATAGGCATCTTTCACATTGTCCTGGTTGCTACTTTTCCTTGAGTTCTTTGCCTCTAAACCTATTAAATTTGGTTGTAATTGTTATCTAAATATTGTTATTATTAGGTGAACTAGTTAGGTATTAGGTAAACAAGATCAAAGAGGCAAGTGAAAAGCATGAAAAGCAAAACTATGTTGAAGGTTTTAGAATGTATTGAAAACACTGAAAATATTGGAATAAAAGAGTAAATCCATCAAAAGAATCAACATTCAGATTGCTTTGCAAGGAAGTTTAATCTCTAAACTCACTTTATATTCATTTAAGGTGGAATTTGTGGAAGATGCACTACTCTGTGACTGTGCAAGAGATAGGAAGCTGAGGAACATGTAGATCCTCTCACGCAAAGACAGACCTTGGTCCTGCGTGAAAATGTGGCTAAATGCATGGACTTTCATGTGTTTTCAGTTAAAATAAAATGTGTTTTATGATTCTTGGATTTATAGACTTTCCCTGGTTGCAGGTCAACTGGTCCTGATTTTGCAAGTGAGAAGGCATTGATTTAATGTATTTTATTCTATGCCGTGTCCTAAGGAAGGCTATATTCTTTGGCTGTGGAATAGACTGTGATACAATATTGTCCTCGCTGCTGAGGCACCATTGTACTCTCAGGTTCACATTTCTCTCATGCTTCTGAATACTTTGCATGTCTGATTCCAGGTAACTGGAATATTACTGTACCTTCAAGAGACAAAATTGGATGTAGTTCAGATGTGCCAGTTAAGACATGAACTTTGCAGAATGATCTCCTTCCTCCCTTCATCCCACAATCTACTTAATTTTTCCATTTTCTCTTTTAGGTAAGCCAGTCTGACTGTTATTTGGGAAAGTGATAGGTAGATTTGAAGGACTAGGCAAATGCAAACTTGTAGCAAACCTGAGGGTTAAGCAAAGGTTTCTGAATTCTGCCACCATTGGAGTAGCACTCAAGGGTTTTGATGAGTATTTGTACATGTTTTTAATGATTAAATTAACCTCATGTCTTTGCTTTTCCTATGTTTTCAGTCTTCTTTTTCTCTGTCCCCCCTTTTTTTTTCTATAAAAAGCATATAGTTCATCATAATGAGCACATCTGTGTCAAATAAGAAAAAAATTAGTTTAAAGAGAATGCTTATTTCTCTCTCTACAAAAACAATTTCCTAAATAGCCTGTCCTGGGTATTGGCTTATTTTCCCTACATCTGTAGTGTGAAGAGTACTGGCATTTAAAAGGTTTTAATTTCTATTGATAATAAATTAACACACTGCCAGAGAAGAAGACTGAAATAATTAGAGGGACGTATGTCAAGTCTTTCAGGCCCTCATATTCACACATAGTGCATGCCGGTCTTATTGTTGCTAATGTCAACTTTCTTCTTGGTACGTGTCTCTTGGGAAATAGTTCACTCCATTTCAAAGGCTTATAATAAAGGAAAGGGCTTAGGGCAATATTTAAGGAATGAAAGAAACATAGGACATTTATGACTAGCTGGGAGGAACTGATTGCCTTTGGCTGTGCCTTGGGGAATCCCTAGGAAATACAGTGAGTTTGTGATTACTATTATAAGTTAAAATGATTTAAAGCATGCAGAGGAATTTATGTTTTCCTTATGGGTGCATTTCATATTCTTGGTGAGCCTTGAAAGTTCATACTTACCTCCTGTGTTTCTTACTGAAGTACTAGCAGGAGATGTATTATTGAAAATTGTCTAAGAATGACTTTTAAGTGGGTCAATTTAAGAAATGAAAAAAAGGGGCACCTGGGTGGCTCAGTGGTTGAAGCCTCTGCCTTCAGCTCAGGTCACGATCTCAGGGTCCTGGGATCGAGCCCCGCATTGGTCTCTCTGCTCAGCAGGGAGCCTGCTTCCTCCTCTCTCTCTGCCTGCCTCTCTGCCTACTTGTGATCTCTCTCTGTCAAATAAATAAAATCTTAAAAAAAAAAAAAAGAAATGAAAAAAAATTTAAAGCAAAGTGTATGTAAAAAAAACTTACGTATTTTCACATACTCAATTAAATGTCTGTCATAAAACTAGTTATGTTTTAAAATTAATGATACCAAAATTTATATTGCAAACATTTGTTAAATATGTATGGTAAATTTATTACCATGTGTATAATTATGGTAAATAGACAGGATAGAGGTGGGTAAAAAAGAAAGGCATCAGTTTAATTTTTTCAGTGCATTTTCACTGTGGTTATATCCTCAAATACTCAGATCCAGTAGCACTACTTGGAGGCTCTTAAGGATGTGATTCATTATTAGCATACAGTTTTTCATTTCTGAGTTTTCCTGGGTTGTTGAGAAAATAAAGTAGTTCACAGGGGCGCCTGGGTGGCTCAGTGTGTTAAGCTGCTGCCTTCGGCTCAGGTCATGGTCTCAGGGTCCTGAGATCGAGTTCCACATCGGGCTCTCTGCTCAGCGGGGAGCCTGCTTCCTCCTCTCTCTCTGCCTGCCTCTCTGTCTACTTGTGATCTCTCTCTGTCAAATAAATAAATAAAATCTTTAAAAAAAAAAGTAGTTCACAAATCCCTGTAATTTTTTTCTTGTACTCATCCAAAAACTTTTTTGTGTGTTTTCCCTTTCTGGTAGTTAAGGATCTAACACCTGGGGTGCCTGGGTGGGCTTGGTCAATTAAAGCTGCGGACTCTTGATTTTGGCTCAGGTCATGATCTCAGGGCTGTGAGATCAAGCTTGTGCCAGGCTCTGTACTGGCAGTGCACCCTGCTTAAGATTCTCCTTCTCTCCCTCCTGCTCCTGTGCACACACTCGCTCTCTCTCCCCCTCCAAAAAAAATAATAAATAAATAAATAAATAAATCTGATACCAAAATCCTACTTACTTTATTGTCTCAATTTTACTGCACTACCTTCGAATTTAAAACATGGCAGCAGAATTATTCTTGAAATGAGGTCTGAAATGCTAATAGTAGATAGTCAGCCTGGTTATTACTATTTTTAGTCATGTAAAGATGACAAACTGGGTACAAAAAGTGCAATCTACTTAAGGGCACTTTTATCTTGCAAGTTCTTTCTGCTGGTTTGATTAATGAGCGAGTAACTCTATCGCTTGAGTCATCCAAGGTGGTAGGTAGATCAAGGGCATGCCTTGGGCAGCTGAATGATCCAAGGGGGATTTTAAAATAGATAGTATTTTAATATGTTCAGTTTGGGTGTTTTAATAAAAGTTTAAATATCAAAGCAAGAATCTATGTAAGCACAGAACTAATAAGGTTGTTTCTGTATAATTTAAGTCCCTAAAATACATATACCTGAATAGTTTCCAATTTCAAGGAATTTCCAAGTATTTTACAACCTACATATAAAGTAGCAACCCATCACTGTTAATTAGTCCTTGAGGACAGTTCTGAGTAGTATATATAAACTTGAAGCTTTACTCTCACAAGTTTAAATAGAAATGCCACCAAAAAGCATAAAAGAATGTAAAAATATTGAAATTTATCAGAAATATATTGCCATCATTTAAAATTATATTATTTCACCACTTAAAATGGTTATATTAACTAAATCCTACCATTTCCACATATATCTATGGTCAGGGGATGAAAGCCAAATTTTATTTTATTTGTAATTATTCTAGAAGTTGGGCATTCTTCTATAACTGCTAAATCTTAAATCTATTTTCTTGAAAACTAATTGTTTCTTAAACCATTTCTTTATCAATAGAACTTTAATTATGAGGATGTAAGATAGGCAATTAAAATCCTAATTTTCTAAAAATTTCATATTTCATAAATTATTAAAATAATTTAATTATGAGGACCCAAGATATGGCAATTAAAATCCTAATTTTCTAAAAATTTCATACCTTCTTGCTTAATAATTATATAATATTTATGATTTTTATAGCTCTTTAATCTCTTACCTGCAGTTCTGAGATCCAAAACAAGCAAGCAAGCAAATAAAGTTCCCTGAAAACCCAGAGTTTTTCTATGAATTATTTGGTAACCAAATCTGATCTGATCTAAATGAACAAGAAGCTAGTTATAATTTCTTTAAATCGCAGTGGGGTTATCATATTTTTGTTGCAGAAATATTAAGGTCTTTGATTACTCTAGCCCTAGACTTAGCTAGAGGTGTTACTTTGCAAATCTAAATAATTCTGAATTCTGAAAAACATTTGGCCCAAGGCTTTGGGTAAATGGTTGTTTAAGAATTTTCTTAGATTCATATTTCCATTCTATGTCTGGCACTGTTTTGCTTTCTGGTGTGTGTGCCTGAGGCCAGTGAATAAGTTCTAAATTCTTATTCAGTTATAGTTGAGATATTATTTTAACATTTTTCTCAGGTAAAAATGGTGTTAGCTCTTTTTCCAACCAGTTTGTATATTCCTCTTTTCTATTTCTGTGTTCTGGACTATGCCTGCAATCTGTTTTTTGCTAAATGCTTCCAGAAGAGTAGGAAGGTATTAAGGAAGTTTATCATTTTTTTGGTACTTTTTAAGGCATATATTGCCTTTTTTTAAATGGATTTCTAGTTTTTGTATTTTTTCCTATTCCAGAATCTTGTGCTTATTTCAAGTCTTATTTACAACTAAGATGGTTTATAATGAGAATCACCATATTCACATAATCCAGAGAATAGCCTCTAATGGAAATGGGAGAAAAATATATCATATGGAGATATCATGTACTTCAGCGAATTTTGTTGCTTCTAATACAGCAATACATATGAAATAAGCACATGGTGTGCTATAAATAAATATTAGTTAAATAAGTATAATGATATCCATGAACTTTCCTGTCTGTGTAGGAAAAAAAAAGTATTTCTCTGGTGGATGTAATAAGCTCCTATAATTAAATTGAATGCTGGCTTATTCTTAACCAAGCCTTGGATAGATAAGTTCAATACTTTGATTTGGACATATTATTATATTTAATTATTATTAATTATTGTTTCAATTTATAGTCTCAAATTATGGATGGAATTTTAAATCAACTTTTTAGAGAGAAAATGAGTTACAAAGAAAAATATGTGTTGAACTGGAGAATCTAGTCTTAAGTCATCATGTTACCCAAATATTTTCTCTTAGTGGTTCTACCCAATTTTATGCTAAGCAGTTTTCCTAAGCCTAACATTTTTTTTTAATAATGCTTAGTCTTCTTATGGTGATATCTGATGTTTCACTATTCCAACCCAAGTATTACTTGGAAAAAATAGTAATATTTGCTCTGCACTGTATGTGTGTGTATATGTGTGTGTGTGTGCATGTGTGTGTGTATCACTATTATTAATGGTATATGATAGACCCCTAAGTTAGAATAACTACTGCCAAATACTTCCTATATTCTTCCAGTTGACAAAGCTCTGTACAAAGATTGTAATTCAAATTAATTATTTTTTATTTCTGGCACTGATCTCTGTCACAAATTACATTATAATATACTCAAGGAGACTTTTTAAATATTAGATAAACAGATCTCTATGAAAATCAATAGTTTCAATATGTATGTATATTTTAAATGTATATTTTATATATATATATATAAAGTCAGGGCCCAATAAAATCAAGACATTGGAAATGCACTATTTTGGATTTAGCATTTTGTTAAAAATAATAACTTTGTTCGTATTTGGTCTTCTTCTGACATTTGATGGCATTTTTAATTGTAAAAGATTCTATTGTGGTACATCCACTTTGTTGTTTTTTGGTTTGTTTTTTAGGTACATCCACTTTGGAAGGCAGTTTGGCACTTTCTTTTGAAATAAACATATGTTTACTATACAGTCCAGTAATCACCTCCTTGATGTTAACCCAACTGAGATGCAAACTTATATTCATATAGAAACTTGCTCACAGATATTTATAGTAGCTTTATTCATAATTTCTAAAACTGGGGAGTAGCCAAGACGCTCTTTAGTAAATGAATGGATAAAATGTGGTACATCTGGACAATGGAATATTATTCAGTGCTAAAAAGAAATGGGTGATCAAGACTTGAAAAGACATGAAGAAAACCTAAATGCCTATTACTAAGTGAAAATAGCCAATCTGAAAAGGCTACGTATTGTATGATTCTAACTGTGTGATGTTCTGGGAAGGCAAAATTATGAAAGTATAAAGATCAATGGTTTGGGGGTACCTGGGGGGCTCAGTGTGTTGAGCCTCTGCCTTTGGCTCGGGTCATGATCCCAGGGTCCTGGGATGGAGCCCCACATCCGGCTCTCTGTTCAGCAGGGAGCCTGCTTCCCCCTCTCTCTCTGCCTGCCTCTCTGCCTATTTGTGATCTCTCTCTCTCTCTGTAAAGTGAATGAATAAAATCTTAAAAAAAAAAAACAAAAAGATCAGTGGTTGTTATGGATGAGGGTGGCAAGTGGAAATAAGCAGAAGACTTTTAGGGCAGTGAAATTACTCTGTTTGGTACTACAGTGGTAGATACATGTCATACATTCTTCCAAATCCATCGAATACACAAGAAATGGAGTGAATCCTTAGGTAAACTATGGGGTCTGGGGGATAAAAAAATGTCAGTATAGGTTTATTAATTGTAACAAATGTACCACTCTGATGGGGATATTGATAATGAGAAGGTTATGCGTGTGTAAGAGCAACAGGTATAGGAATAACTTAGAAGGTAAGTTTCCTTGTTAGTATACCTTTATAGGAACCAAGGCCATTATATTAGCATATTCTACTTAGAAGGAAAATTCATTTAAATGCTAACAACAGGGAGTATTTTACAGATCTCTCATTTTAATTATTTAACTATCCTTTAAAAAGTGAATAGTTCTTTAAGCTGATTCTCAATTATTTTTACTTTTTTTCAAAGAATTTATTTATTTATAGAGAGAGAGCATGAGCAGGGAGAAGGACAGGGGGAGAGGGAGAGAATCTCCAACAGATCCACCCTGAACAAGGAGCTTGAGGTGGGGCTCCTCCCACAACCCCAAGATCATGACCTGAGCTGAAACTGAATTGGTGATTAACCTACTGAGCCACCCAGGTACCCCTTCTTTAAGCTGATTCTAAACTGAATCTAAATTACTTAATCATTCTAGAAAGAGTTTTGTCATTAGCAAAAATGTGAATAGTAAACAAAAGTAAATTATAACTGTCTCCAGGATTTTGTGGAAATGAAATGAGATAATGCTTTTCGTGTGCTAAGCATATGAGCTTTACAGAGTAAATGTTCAATAAATATTAATCAATATTTTTCAAATATTCTTATCTTTTTAAAGTTATTATGTTAATAATAAACTATTGATTTTCACAGAGATCTGTCTGCCTAGTATTTAAAAACTTCTCCTTGAGTGTATTATAACGTAATTTTATGACAGAGAACAGTGCCAGAAATAAAAATAATTTGAATTACAATATGTGTTTGTACAGAGCTTTGTCCACTGGAAGAATATAGCAGGTATTCAGCATATGGTTGTTCTAACTTAGGGTTCTATCATACAGCATTAATATGTTTATTTAGTAACTTTCTCTTTCCATTTGATGATGCTGTTTTTCACTGATTAACTTTTATTGACACACAGATAAGGGCTATTTTATTGAGGCCATTAGTTTTATTTTGTGCAGTGTTTGAGGTAGAAATAGAAAAGAACAGCTACTAGGATACTGCTTAGTTTAAGACTTGGAGAAAATTTTTGCATCAGCTTAGGAATTGGTGCAAGGGAAGCTACTTCTTAAGGAGGCCACTTCATAAACATCAGGTGTGTTCTACTTTTCACAAAACCCTCTTTCTGTCAAACTTAAATGTTCCCATCTTTTGCTGTAATTTTTACTTTCTTATTTTTTGGTGCATTGTATATATTTTTTTCTTAATTTCGTCCATATATTATCTTAACATATACCCCTACAAATATAGTGTTAGAATACGGAGTCGACCACCCCTCAAATGGACAGAGGACACCCACGATAATGCAAGTCACACAGCGAGGTTTATTTCCAGCTAGCTGGGGTCCGAGTATCTGCCTGACGCAGCGGGTTTCTACAAGGACCCCGAACACTCAAAGCCAAGGGTTTATATAGCATATTTCACACAGCAATTTTCCACAGCTACATTCAAATCTGGCGCCACACTCTGATGGTTTGCTCTTTTGTCACACTCTAGTGGTTTAGTGAGATAAGCTCTTTACAAATACATGTGGACTGTGTTGCAACCTCCCAAATTCTGGTGTTCATGATTAACTTGTTTTTCTCAACTTGTTTTTCAGGTTTTACCTAGTTCCTCTTTTCTGCAAGTACTCAGTAAAATGGCTTCCCGGCCTCTAAGATGGCTGTACTCACACTAACCCATTCTTACAATAGTAACTCAGAGCCTTTTAAGTAAATTATTTTAGATCCTCCTTATTTATTTTATATTTCTTTTCATAGTCTTTATTCATTTCTCCCCCATTTTCTATTGTTACCAATAATTAGTTGCTCCCCGAAAAAAAAAATGTGTTTTATTTACAGGGCACAGCTTATGGAAGTGCTCCTGTACCTTCTCGCAGGCAATTATGTGAGTCTCTTCAATTCAGCTCTGTGTTGTAAACATGACTATGTGTTCCTGTGTTGTAGCATGGCATGCTGAGACCAAATGCCCTCAGGTCAATATGCAATCCCCAATGTTGTATATTACCTAGAATGTGTTTGTAGCAAACGGTTCTCTTTGCCTCTTCCTTATCTGTTTGTCATTATCCAGCCCATTCAAGGAAACTTCATTGCAATGTGGCCAAGTGCGTGGAAGCTTCAGTTAATGACTCAAAGTCTGCGGCAAATATGAAGTGGCTCTTAAGTTGATTTTCGTTTAGCACCAATGATAGTACTTTCTCTGTCAAAGGAATCCGTACACTTTCTTAAATCCTAACTCCTTTTACGTTCTTGTTCAAAGAGCTCTTATATCCTATACAGCTGTGTTTTGGCCACACAGCTAATGAGACCTCTTTCCTTGAGAAGGAAATCCATTGAAAGAAATCCTTTCTCTACTGAATTTAAAGAAAATGTGACTTTCTAACCACCTTAGTTCATTTCTAAGTCATCATATTTAGAACATTTGAAAATAGCCTATACATTTTTAGATAGAAATCCTGGATTTTATACCCTTGCTCAGCGGTATTATAAATACATGCACCTCAGCAGCGAGTCAGATATTTGCACTTGGGCTCAGGAGATTTCTGTGACAGCTTGTCTGCTTTAACATGAACTTTTTTCAATGAGAGATGTGTATGTAAATTTAATACGTAGAATCTCCAAAGTGCCATCAGACTTTGAGAAAGAGCTATTTTCATTGCCCATTTCCATCCATGTCTTTCCTCTTTTTCCACATGTCAGAAGATCATGGCTGTTTACCACCATTATAGACTGCTATAGCTATGCACCACGTGCTTCTTATTGTTGTGCCAAGCAATAAATACCAAATAGATTCATCTTAATATGACGGTAAAGGTCATTCAGAGCTACAGTCCTGTTTTCATAATACCTTTTTTCCCTACTGGCAGAAGAAACATACAATTTAATCCCATTCACTGAAAAATATCTGTGAATCAACTAAAAAATTGCAGCACTTTGCATCATTCTAAAACTGCTCAAACAACAAACAAATATATGCACTTTGCTATTCCATTTTTCATGAAACACTTTTGAAGATATGAATTATTATGAGTAAAGTTTTGGCAAAAAGAATTGCTTTAATGAATAGAAGATTGCATTTAGATATATTAAATATTCTGCTAGAGTTACATAATCACGAACAGGTTTCAAATTAGCCCTTGCTGTTGTTTCTTCTTATCTACTTCCCTATCATCTAACTTTCTAAAGTATACTGAAGGTATGGTTTCTTTCATGACAATATTGCTATGGTATTAATGATAAAAATTGAAAACTATAGCAAGAACTTCAAATGAGATAAAATATTTTTTGTCTCTTTATAAAAATAAAAAGTCATTTGTTATACATATAAGTTATATTGCAGTGAAGATAGAAGAATACATATTGTTAGGGAGATATAGAAGATATTGTTACTAGTAGAAATGAGTTCATTATAAGTGCTCTGAAATTATGAGTGGAAGTAGAATCTTAAATTTGGATTAATCTTATTTGTCACTTTCACAGAGTCAATGTATATAATACAAAGATAATATTAAATATTTGAAATTTCAGATCATTTGTTCTGGAAAATAAAATGATGGGTGGTTTCTCTAATTGTGAAAATCTAAAGTGGAAATGTATTTAGATAAATAGATATATTCATATAGATGATATATTCATATATAGATAGATTCATATATATATCTCCATATATATATATATGATCTCCATACTATTGCTATTACCCTCCTAAACATGTGGACTTGGAAATAGTAAGCCTATGAATTTAGAATGAATTTAGAATTTAGAATGCTAATTATCACATTTCCTTTTGGTCAAGTCTTAGGCTCTCTGAGCTATATATTAGTTGAGACTCCTTAAGTATTTGTTTAATTGTGGTGCTTATTAAAGATATTATATTGAAAGAGTGAATGTTTTATTCTATACATGAACATGAGAATACTGATATTAAACATCTCTATTCCTGCCCCTCCCCTAAAATCAATACCTATCTAGATATCTTACAGTTGGTTCCTGATTCTAGTATTTTCCATTTGTGACTGTGTCAGAAGTGGCGACTAACACTTTCTTGAGATTACAATTAACCAGGGTCATTTTTTTTTCATTCAGTGTTAAGGACTTCCCTGTTCTATGGCTGTCACTTTATTTCAAAAAATATATCCAGTTTCACAATTTCCTTCGCTGATAGCCCAAAACAGAATCTAGCGAAGAGGGATTGCTTAGATGATGAGGTAATTAGAAAGGCTATGAATCTACAATGAGAGAATTTACATCTCCATAAGCACTGTTTCTTCCAGAAGCACTCTGTGGCTTTTAATTATCAGACCCACTCAAACATGCGTGTATTTGCTACTAATAATTGATCAAAGTTAAACTGATGGTAATATAATCTCGGTTAATATTTTTTACTTTCAGAGAAATGCTTGCAGAATGATTAACTTGGGGAAGGGGGAGTCTTGAAAAGTTATCTGAATGTTAATAATACAGTTTTTTATTTAAATGCTAAAAGGATACCTCTTCTATTCACATGATGTTGACTTTTTACTTTCAAGCTGGTTTCTGATTTAAAATTTATAATTACCTTTAGTGAGTGAAGTGGTATCTTAGGCCGATAAGACCAACTCCAACTCTATCTTTGTGTGAGTTGAGATTTATAATATTTAAATAAAATTTTGCAAAGATTTAACCCATAGAGTGTTATCTTAACATTTCAGAATATAAGAACTGATTCACATAGACTATTATTTTCTATTTTGTGGCTACAGTAACTACTATAAATGTCCTAAATTACAGGACCATACATCTCTAACAGGCATGTGACTTGTTATCATTTTCAAAGCAATATCCTAACATTTCATAAGTCAATTCTAAAATTTAATAAACTATATTTTCTGTAGAAAAAGTATAAACATCATATTTCAAAATGCATGCAATATTTCAAAAATGATTTGGTTAAAATAATAACATGTAGGTGTTTTCATTTCATAGTATGGCTTTATTATTTTCCAATTTATAAAAGAAAGGAGCATCAAATGTTTATATGTAGTCTATTCAGAGGTACTTACCTAATTTAGTTAAGTCATTCTCCTGCTAGTTGAATGTCAACCTAATTGAAATGACTACACATGATATTAATATTACTTTCCTATTCAGAATCAGATGGCAGTTGCCTTTATAACACAAACAGAATTAAATATTATGTTTAAAATGGAGGGCATAAATATAAAAACATACACATTTTTTATTGTTTGATAAATAAATCATTGAAGAATTATCCTAATAATAAAGGGAAATTAGTTAGCTACATGTAATTAAGAGATTAAATGTTTCCATAGGATTATGCATGTTGTACTTCAATCTCTCCTTGAAAATATAAAAGTATTCTATGAAACAGCAATTGTTGTTATTCAGTTCATAAAAAAAGTATACTGTCAATTTCCCAAGGTATATTTCCCTCTCCTTTGCCTTAATTTACTGCCCCTAATTTTCATCAAGTTTCTTTTTCTGCCTTCCTTTTAGAGCTAAATAGCAATTTTTAAGTTCCAAATTGATTTCATCAGCAAGTGATGAAAAACAACAAATTAAGAAAAAAGGCAGGATAGCAAATTATTTACAATGACACTAATCTTAAAGAAAGAATGCTTTTAAGATGCTCGGCTATCTTTGTAAATAGATTTTTCAAACTACTAGTTTTTCTACTGTGCCTTTTAATTTATTTCCTTTCTTTCTTTCTTTAGCAGTTTATTTGTTGTCATTTCCCTTTCTTTTCTATTATCCCACAGAATATTTTTGCATTATTTATCATTCTATTTGAGATGTAACTTTGATTTTACTTGTTTTCTTCATTCTTTAACTTATTTAGAAATAATAAAGAAAAAGATTTCAACAATAGTGAGAAATAAGAAAACTGTCCTATCACTATCTGTGAAATATACTTTCAGAAGTCCCATCTCATAGGGTTGCTTCAAATGCTACATGAGTAAAATGGCTTTGTATTCTTAGACAAGTACATTGTGTCTTTAAGCTCACAGTTAAATGTGCATGTATATCTGGGAATGAGAAAGTTCTTCAGAAGAGAGGTTTTGGTCACAAAGAGAATAGCAAGGAAACATTTTAAGTGGTGTGAAGAAACATTAATATACAACAAATAAAAGGCAAGCAAATAAAAGGCAATTAATTACCAGAAAGTAGAAAAGATACAAAAGAAAACTGTAATCTGTGTTACCTTATGGAGGGAAAATTCTCAATATTATCATTCTTTGGAAACCAAAGTAGGGGTTTCACATGAGCTTACAATTTTGAGCTACTAAAAAGTGGAAGCTAGGGTGCCTGGGTGGCTCAGTGTGTTAAGCCGCTGCCTTCGGCTCAGGTCATGATCTCAGGGTCCTGGGATCGAGTCCCGCATCAGGCTTTCTGCTCAGCAGGGAGCCTGCTTCCCTCTCTCTCTCTCTCTGCCTACTTGTGATCTCTGTCAAATAAATAAATAAATAAATCTTTTTAAAAAAGTGAAAGCTATATTCAACTCATATTTATATGGAATTTCCTTTGATGTATAGACAATAGTGTTTGTTATTCTAGACTATTGAATTTATTTAGAAAATGGATATATGTTAAAACTATATGTAGATGTTCTGGTTTCAACCTGGGATGTAGAAAGCTAGAAAAACCATGCTTCCCACCTTTATGATAACAGCAAAAACCCAGAAAAAATGTAAATCCACAACTTTTCTTGCAATATCAGAGAGCTATAGTAATAGGGTAACCAACTACCTGACACAGAAATGAAACAACGGCTTGCTAGGAGAGACTAGATGTAGCAGACACAATTAAATAACAGTAAGAATTCTGTTAAATTCTGATTAACGAATTGGTAGGGTTGAATGTGGGCTAGCAAAAGAGTAAAATATAATGATAATGTACACCCACTTATAGGCTCTTTTCCACAGATTTCATTAGATTCTCCCAAAGAAATATTGGCAGGATTCCTGAGGAAGTATCCCTTGAACTAAAGGTTTAAAGAAGGGAACAGCAATTGCTATAAGAAAGGCACAAAACTATACCCAGATAGGGGACGGAGAAAGAAAAGCATACCTTATTTCTGGGACAGGGACAGGAATGAATGATAAGTCCAGAATTACAGCCAGGTGGGAAGGCTGAAGCACTGAGAAGGCCACATCTCCAAGACCCAAGGACACAGTGCCTGCCCAAGATTTACGCTTAGTCACAGGAGAGAAAATGCCTTTCTCTCTGTTTTACAGATCAGCAAGCATTGGGTTTTAAGTAATACTGGAAAATGGTTAGGAGTATTACAAGAATATGGGGAGAAACCCTCTCTGGGACACAGCACAAAGGAGAGACTAAAGCTGAAAATGGAGCACACACTTAGGAAAACCCTCTGGCAAACTGTCCAGGCCTTAAATGGACGGTGTGGTTAGAGAAAACTGAAGCCTGTGTGCAACAATAACAAACCCAGTTCAACTCTCCCTAGACTGACCTAGACTCCCAAACCAAAGCCATGCCAGAAGGAATGGCATTTCTATTTCCAGGAAAACAGTTTATTTACTTAAATCTCTAATGTCTTACACAAGATGTCTGGCTTCCCACAAAAATTCTGAGGCACCAAGAAAAGCAAGAAACAACACACTGCCTAGACATAGGAGAAGCAACAGAATCAGATTCAGATATTGGTGCAGACATTGAAAGTACCAGAAAGAAGAGTTAAAGTAACCATAATGAGGACATTAAATACTCCAATGAAAAAGTCTGATGACATGCAAGAATAGATGTGCAATTCAGGCAGAGATGGGATTGTAAGAATGAATCAAATACAAATGCTTGTAATTAAAAGCTCAGTAACAGAGATAAAGAATGCATGTGATGGTCTGATCTGAAGACTCAACATGGTCAAGGAAAGAATCCGTGAATTTGAAGGTAGGTCAATATGAATTACCCAATCTAAAACAAAAAGGGGAGAAAAAAACAAGGAGGGGGGAAATAATAACATCCAAGAACTATAGTACAATACCAAGTGGTATAACTTAGATGTAATTGGGATCTCAATGGGGAAAAAGAACAGTGCAGAAGAAAAAATTGAGAAATAATGGCCAGAAATTTTCTAAAATTAATGGCATATGTTGAATTACAATTACAAAGAAGCTTAAGAAAACACTGAACAGATAAAAAGAGAACACCAAAAACACACCCAGGCATAATATATTCAAACTACTGAAAATCAAAGACAAAATCTGAAGGTAGTCAGAGGAGAGGAAATATACTCATAATACAGAAGAGCAATGATGAGAATTACAGTAGATTTCTCATCAAGAACCCTGCAAGGTAGAAGATGATGAAGTGATATCTTTAAAGTTTCAAAAGGGAAAAACAAACTGGCAACACATAATTCTATAGTTAGTGAATATATCCTCCAAAAATAAAGGTGACATAAGGATTTTTTCAGAAAAAATACTGAGAAAATTCACTGCCAGGACACCTCCATTACAAGAAACGTTCAAGAAATGATGAACACTGGAAATGGAATAAGCGAAACTAAAAATAAACTTGGCCTTAAAAAAATCATACATAGAAAGATCTGTTCTATATTCGTACATGATTTGTGACATAATTTAATTTGTAAATCTTAAATGAGATTAAGTTATATTTACTACTCAGGTATTACCAAAATGAGCAGTGTCTTAGTCTGTTCTGGCTGCTATAAAAAGAGTGCCATATAGATTGGGTGGTTAAAACACCAAACATTTATTTCTCACAGTTCTGGAGGCTGGGAATTCCAAGATTGAGTCGGTAGGTGCTGTCTGGTGAGAACCTACTTCCTGGTTCATACATGGCTGGTTTCTCACTCTACCTTCACAATGGCAGGAGGAATGAAGGAGCTGGTCACCTCCCAAAGTCCCCAGTTCCAAATACCATCTCATTACTGATTAGTTTCTGAGTATGAATTTTGAGGGAATACAGGCACTTAGCTATAGAAGTCATATTCACAATGTTTTTGTAGTTTATGCCTCCTACTTGTTAGTTATTTTGCAGATACTTCTTTAAGTATATATATATATATATATATATACACACATGTATATTTATATTTATATATTTATACACTTATATATCATACAGTTTTATAGTGGGTATTAAAAGTTAATGATGAAGCAGAAACTGTGTATCCAGTATGGTACAGAAGAAAGACGGGAACCCATATTATTAAAATCTGAATGATCTATTAATTCATTTGCTATTCCACATTTCTATACTCAATGACTATAATTTGTATTGTCATATTGTTGCAGTCTACTCTTACCAAAAACTAGTACATTCTTGTTGTAATTAAAACTATTAAAATGTTTGAACTGTTTTAGCCTGAATACTAATTTTACACTGTGATATGCTTTAACCAAATTTTTTTGTTTCATTAATCAAGAGACTTTTGACTATTCGAAATAATTCTAAAACAGAGTGACATTTAAAGATTGGAAATTGAACTACTAAATTTAATAGACAAGAACTATTGTAGGATAATACTAGAATACAGAATATGAGGAATATGATTTTGCTTTCATATTTTCCTTTTAAATAATTAGTGAGCTATTTAAGTGAATTAAGTTACTGTCTGTAAGAATTAGGAATAATCAGCTCTTAGAACTTTGGAAGTTTCTGATCATTAAACTGGCATCTCATTACCAAAGTAGTTGATTTTTTTTCACTTGTTATTTTATAATTCTTTTACCTTCTATATATTAATAAGTGTTTGTAAGTATTCACAAGGTGCTATATTCTGCCATTATTAAAGTTTACAGATAAGTGATAAGATTACTAATGACTTATTAAGTTTAGATTAAGGCAATATATTAAAGAAATATATTAGTAAATATACTTAGGTTTAATAGTTGGGGCCAGTGATATTATGGATTTTGAGAGTGAATTTAATATGTTATGATTTTCCTTGAAGGTACAAATAGGTTGAATGTTTCCAAATAGAGAATATAAGAAATTGTCATAGGCTAACAGTATGAAATTATAAATGGTCCTAGATATTATCTCTTCAATCCATACAACAAAAATTTTTTTAAATTAATTTATTTGAGAGGGAGAGTACACAAGCACACAAGACCAGCAGGAGGAGGAGAAGGGGCTAAGGTGGAGGGTAAGGAAGGGGGAAGAATCCAAAGCAGACTTCCTGCTTCAGATCCCTTCAGGGTTTAGCCTCATGACCCAGGAGACTATGACCTGAGCCAAAAGCAAGGTCAGATGCTCAACTGACTGAGCCACCTAGGAGTTCCAGCAAATAAATTCTTGAGAGACTAAGTGAGTTATCCAAAGCTCAAGGATTAGTGGTAAAGCTGGAGTTCTAATCCATTTTTCCTGTTTCTTCTCCCGAGGCTCTTTAATGTTTCTATCAAGATATCATGTCTCAAAGAAAAAAAAATACAATGTCTTTTTCTCCCTAGATTCTGTCCTAAATTCTGTGGAAAGCTTTTTTCTTTCTGTCAAACTAGGAGTTGATGCCCAGGGCTTGAAGGTTGAATAGAATGTGACCAAGAACAGGTTCAGGAGGATGGAGCAGTATGTGGAAAGGCATGGCGGGGGCTAGAGCACAACTTCTTTGAGCAGCTATGTTCAGCTTATAAAACTGATGGACTGGGAATTTGTGCATTTGAGAAATTTCCTTGCAGTGTTGGGGAGGGTCAGTTTTTCTTTATAGGTGAAACTAAACTCACATCAACAAATGTTATGTTTTGTTTTTGTTTTTTAAATAAGTTTTATGTTTTTGGCAAAAAACTGATTTTTTATTAAAATTTAAGGTTTTTCTTTTCTTTATTTGTGTAAGGTTTTGTTTAAATAAGCAGTTTTGGATTATTCAGATAACCTGTAAACTATTTTAAGTCCATTTGTCAATTTGTTTATGAAATAAGGCAATTATTACTTATGATCTAATTTTTGTGTCAAAGAATTAGAGATATTGGATGTGAATATAGATTAAAAATGGTTTTTGTTTATTTGTTTTTGGTTCCTAAAGAATAAATATACCAAGGAACTCAACTCCTTGAACATAGCTCAGGAAATCTCCATTTAAAAATCTTTCTTTGGATTACTTGGACCCTCACAGGGGAACAAATATCCCATTGCTAAAGTAATCCAGTGTTACATATAAATATCAGTAAGTATCACAATTTTTCTAATTTAAAATATCAGTTAAAATGGGTTCTTTTGTTATCACACATACAATCTCTAGGTGAGCAGTATTCTTCAGTTTACTAAGAATTCTATTACACAGGGGTGCCTGGGTGGCTCAGTGGGTTAAGCCTCTGCCTTCGGCTCAGGTCATGATCTCAGAGTCCTGAGATTGAGCCCCAAATCGGGCTCTCTGCTCAGCAGGGAGCCTACTTCCCCCTCTCTCTCTGCCTGCCTCTGCCTACTTGTGATCTCTCTCTCTCTCTGTCAAATAAATAAAATAAAATAAAAAAAACCCACAAAAGAATTCTATTATAAAAAAAAAACCCCACAAAAGAATTCTATTATACAAACACTGCATTTGAACTCAGAGGTTAGCCTAAAACAGGTAATGTGTTAAATATATCCCTTTACCTGTTCACTTAGAGATAGGTGAATCATTAATTGCTTACAGCGTGTTCATGTTGATCTGGAGTTTTGCTCACTCTTTAAAGAAGATAATATGCATCCTATATAAATACATAATGAAGCATCTTTCAAGAGACATAAACATTTGAAATTATGATTCAGCTCTGAGAGCTAAAATTAATACATAGCAGATCTTGGGTCTACAAATGCATATTACCTTAAATTGGAAAAATGTGACATGACCCTAAAATATGACTATATTAAGCCTCAATATAAAATCTGAGGAAAACTCACCTCATCAACCATAAGTAGAGTGTTTGGTTATCATGAAAATAGACCAAAAGAGAAAACAAGAGTAAAGAGGTCAAGCATTTAAGTACACTCTTATGCATAATCCAGGAAACCCTTGAATTGTTGATCTCCTTGGTATGTATAATTTATTGTGAAAATGGGCACGTTAGTTAACTTAGCTCAATACTTGAGCATTTACTTGTCTGCATTATTCCATGGTCTGCACTTACCCTTCTCATTATTGTTTGTGATCTACTTTCCATGTGACTTTTACAGAAATGGCATATGATTAGGGTCTGGGGACCTTAAACATCAGATTCCTTTAAACAGTAACAATTCAAATTGGAAATCAATAAATTGACATTGCATTTTATACAGTTTTCATATGAATCTTGTTCAGAAGAGCCTGTCCATAAAAAATCAATTTATTCTTGATCTGTTTTTAAATATGAAAGACTAAAAGTATAATTTCAGGAGACTAAAACTGCCTTGAGGAAAGTTTTCCTGGGAGACCCCATTAAAAAACATTCCCTAGTGGCCCCTCTTATTCCTATCCCCTCCTCAAAACGCTTGCCATTCATTTATAGCAATGTTGTAAACATCTATAAACGGAACTTTTATTTTCTCAGTGTCTTTTTTTGGTGGGCTTTATAGTATTTAGGAAATTGATAGAACTGGAAGATACACAGAACCCACTTGATTGAGAAGCTTTTGTTGTTATCAATTTCTAGTCAACAGAATAAGGTAAATCCTTATGTTAAAGAATTTTTGCCTAGAGTTTCATTTTTATCTGTAAATGTTAATTGATGTATGAAATTAATAAGTTATTGTTTTATTTTTTAATCACTGCTTTTGTTTTAACTTTACGGGAAAGAAAAAAATTCCTTATAAATAAACATGCAATGGACATTGAGATTCTTTTATAATTTATAAAAACTTGCTGATCAGAATACATTAAATACACATTTTGAAGTAATTCTGTTTGGTAGCCTCTGTCTCTTTAAAATTTTGTTCTCTGCAAGATATTTAAATTAAAAAAATACGTTATACAGTAAGCCTTTTTTTGCCAAACTTTTATTTATGATTAACAAGTATATTTTCTTTGCTCTCAGGTAGAGAAATAGCCCAAAGATGCAAAATATAAAAATAATAACAAAGATAATGTGAGATCAGGCTGTCAAGATTAAAATCTTGTAAAAATTAAATGATTTTTTTCAATCTCTAAGAATTTAAAGGCATAATTAGTCTTAAATTATGAGCTACGAAAGCTTTCCTCTGGCCCTTCAGGAGTTAGTTAAGGGTTTAAAGTCCTTTCCCTTGTCTTTTCATTCCTCCATTCTAACTTAATGTTGAGGCCAGTGTGAGTAGTTGTGATGGAAGGATCATGAATACAAACGTTCAGGGAGGAAGATTAAAATTTTCTATCTGACTTCCTGACATTATAAGAGATTTAAAAGTGCTGTGTAATTTCTTTATAACCAATGTTCACTGCATCTAATTAAATTTTTGCATCATGCTGTTTCTAAATCATGAGCAATACAGGAAATACACATGAAAATTGCCTTTTAATGGATTATAGTTTATGTAAACTTATACAAATTATATTTATACTCCTTGCTAAGGCATGAATATTTTAGAAATATTCCTTTGGAAAATCCTAGTAGAGACCACTCCTGAATGGTTGTCATGAGGGAGACCAATGTGTTTGAGTCCTACTGGATATCAGACACTAGGGTAAGTGGTTCATTTAAGCTATTTCATTTAATTTTCTCAACAGATCTAAAAAGAAGGCATTAGGCCCATTTCTTTTTTTTTTTTTACATGAGAAATCTAATTCTTTTAGTGACCATATGCCTATAGTAGTTTCCTGGAGCTGCCATAACAAATGATCACAAACTTGGTGGCTTAAAACAACAGGAATTTATTCTCTCACAGTTCTGGAGGTCAGAAGTCTGAAATAGCATGATACATTCCTTCTGGAGGCTCAAATGAGACTGTTTCATGCCTGTCTCCTGGCTTCTGGTGGTTGCTGGCAATTCTTGGTATTTCTTGGCTTATGAACTTCTTACCCCAGTCTCTTCCCCCATTTTCACATGGTTTTCCCTCTAGGTGCCCCTCTGTCTTTTCCTTGTCTGTCTCTAACAAGGACATTAGATTTAGGGCCAACTCTAAATCTATGATAATGCTGTCTCATCTCAATATCATTAACTTAATTGCATCTGAAAATACTTTATTTCCAAATAAAGTCACATAATGAACTGGGATCACCACTTTGAAATAATATTTTGGGAGTGGCTGTTCATCCTACTGCAATGTGCAATGACAGAGCCAGATTTCAAATTCTGTTTTTATCTGACTTTGTAATACAAATGCTTTCCATTGTTTCAAACCAACCCAATAAATATGGCCCAGGTTCTCTATTAGACATAAAATGATACTCTTAATAAGATAAAACAGTCTCTCACTTTGAGGGGCTTGCAGACTAATGAAGTATGGCTGGCTATTTATTTTTATTTTTTTAAACTTAGGCAAATTTTATATACATAAATATATGCTTATTTTTAAAGGACATATTTTCTTTTTTTATTTATTAATTATTTTTATTAACATACAATGTATCATTTGCCCCAGGGGTACAGGTCTGTGACTCGTCAGGCTTACACACTTCGCAGCACTCACCATTTCACATTCCCTCCTCAATGTCCATAACCCAACCACCCTCAGCAACCCTGTTTGTTTTGTGAGATTGAGTCTCTTATCGTTTGTCTCCCTCTCGATCCCATCTTGTTTCATTTTTTTCCTTCCCTCCTCCCCAACCCCCTCGCTCTGCCTCTCAAATTCCTCATGTCAGGGAAATCATATTATAATTGTCTTTCTCTGATTGACTTATTTCACTCAGCACAATACAGTCTATTTCCATCCATGTTGTTACAAATGGAAAGATTTCATTTCTTTTGATGGCTGCATAGTATTCCATTGTGTGTGTGTGTATGTGTGTGTGTATATATATATATACACACACACCACATCTTCTTTCTCCATTCATCTGTTGTTGGATATCTAGGTTCTTTCCATAGTTTGGCTATTGTGGACATTGCTGCTATAAACACTTGGGTGCACATGCCCCTTCAGATCTGGCTATTTATTTATTTATTTTTAAAGATTTATTTACTTATTTTAGAGAGAAAGTGTATGTGAGCAGGGGGAGGGGCAGCAGGAGAGAGAAAATCTTCAAGCAGATTTCCCATGGAGCCTGCTGCAGAGTTCGATCTCAGAACCCTGAGATCATGATCTGAGCCGAAATCAAGAGTCTAATACTTAACCAACTAAGCCACCCACCCTTCCCTGATTGGTTCTTTAATTCAAAAAAACTAACAATGTCATCATATTGTAATTACATATTGAAAATACAATTTAAGTTGTCTAATGAAATATATTACCATATATTACCTCTATGATTAAGCATATTTTCTGTATTACTTATTATTTAAAACCAGCAAAATGAGAAAATTCAATTAAATAACATCAATGGATATTAATTATTGCAAAATTAAATAGCAGTTTTAAATTTCTTGTATCAGAAAGAGACTATAGAGAAAATTAACTTTTAAAGAAATACTGTTTTTAAAGGGAAAAATAAAATATTTATTACTAAATAAACCCTAAGATAGTATAAAGATTTTGAGAATGAAAACTTAGAGAAAGTTATTCTATGATTTAAAAGGTTCTATGGTGTTTGTTTCTGAAGGAAATAAATGTTAGTATTTAATTACTGAAATCTGGGAAAATAAATATTTTGAAATATTAGAATACCAGCTATATTATTTTATAATGATTATGAACAGTTAGTAGTTATAAAAATATATTTATATTTATAAATATTGTGTATAATAAGAAATTCCTGGGTCTTCTTTTTCTTGTTGATGTTGCATTTTTTCATTATTTTAGGGTAGAGTGGCTCGTAAGTGATAGAGTGTCACAATTATCCTATCTGTTCTTTTATGTTAAGTATCATAGCATGAATCAGCCAGCTTGTGTTTTTACATACATCAGGGTAATTGGATAAAAATAGCTCGCTTTAAAAACCACTTGGGTATGTTTCATATTAGAAAATTTAAAGCAAAAAAATCTAAATTAAAACAAAAATCTTTGACCTGGTGGCTTTATAGTAACTAAATGAAGATTTATGTCTTTAAAGTACCACATACTCTCAAAATCTTTGCATGATAATGTGGCTTTTAAAAATGAAATACTGGAATTTTCTTAAAATGAAGTCAAAAAATATTCAGTAACTAGAAAAAAAGCACTAAAAAAAAACCAAGATGAAAATGAAATATTGAAGTAGTTCCTCAAAACCTTTATTTGAAATGTCGTTTGAGGTTAAGCACATTTTCAAGGAACTTCAGAGATGGAAGGGCAACTACTTCTGAGGAATCAATTCCATGTAAATTTTGGAAGAGGAGGAAAGGGGGTAAGTATGGGGAGTAAGGCTTGCAAGCTAAGAAAGATATGGGAAACTCAAAGTCAGAATCTTTACCTTCTTCTTTACATTTTCCACTCTAAGATAATGCTTCTACTTTTCATTTCTGTCCACATTTCTATCTCCCTTCCTTCATGTTCCTACCTTTTTATTCACCCCCTTCTCTTGCCCATCTTCTCACTTTGCATAACATAGTAATTCTTAGGTTTAGATTTGGAAGACAATATGCATTAAATCAGACTTTTCTGTAATTAATTCTTAGGATAGATTTAGGTTTCCTTTCTTTGGTTGATTAAAAACAAATTAGTCTTGCCAAGTAGCTAATAGGTACTACTTGGACTGGATAGAAAAAACAAAAAACACAAAACACAAAAATGAAATAATCACCAATAACCAGTTTTTTAGAAATCCCTATCTGGTGGTGATACAGAAATAGCCATTTCCTTCCTATGGTATTCCTATTTTTTTCAGCAACTAGAATCTGTTATTGATCAAATTTACTGCCATCTCATTTGTTCAGTCATGAGATGTTAGTCACTGCCCCTAGGAAATCACCTGGTTCAGTTGGGATAGAAGGTAAGGAAATTTTTACTTATTGTCCTGCATATTCAGCTACAAAATAGAAACACAGGGACACCTGCGTGGCTCAGGCAGTTAAGCATCTGACTCTTGGTTTTGACTCAGGTCATGATCTTATGGATTGTGAGACTGAATCCCGTGTCTGGCTCCACACTCAGCCAGGAGTTTTCTTGAAGATTCTCTCCCTCTGCTCTTCCACCAACTCATGCATGTTTACTCTCACTCTAAAACAAATAAAGCTGGAAAAAAAAAGAAAGAAAAAGAAACATAAATGGACCGAGAATGCAGTCAAATGGAGGGTCAGCTCAAATGTGTGGGGCATTTGAGTTCCCTTGAGAGGAACATATAATTGAGGTACTCAAAAAAAAATGATAGAAATGGCTCTTTCTTAACAAATTGTAATTATTTTCAAGATAACTCTTAGAATGCAGATTTCTGTTTACATTCATAACTTTGCTTCATTTATTTATCATTTTTTCAATTGGTAACTCAGAATGTAATTGGCATTTTAAGATAAAGCACTAAGGTTAGCTTTGATTTTACCTTGATAAGTTGAAGCATTTACAGGGCGATTTTGAAAAAAATATATTAAAGAAATATAAAAATAGTAAATACTGGATCTACATACTGATTTCTGCTTTAACTACACTTAAAAGGCAACTCTTTAACATACTAGATCACTGCAATGTAAATGTACTCTATTTAAAATGCATAGACTTTCATATAACATCAATGATATACTGTAGGTGAATTATGTATACTTTTTCTATTTGTGACATTATCAGCCACATGATTAATGCTCTATTATTATAATTATATATATGTTTACCTTTAAAATTAAAAAAAAACCCTAAAGTGATCATGATTCTAAATTTGAAATTAAGTGGTTATTGTGATTACTAAACTATCTTTACATAATCCAAAAACAAAATTGAGTTTTGTTAGATATTACTATAGACTGTAAAATTGAATAGTGTTTCGTTCTGAATTTCCATTTTTTTTAGTTACTGTGATTCAATTCTTTTTTTCATACAGCAAAAAAAGTAACAGAATATGTGAAAACTAATTAATATTTCAATATATACATTACTAAAATATTTACTAGAGTACTTAGTTAGTCTTGCCTCTGAAAAAGGATGGGACTAGGCTTGTGTAATCCCCAGTAATACAATCCCCATTTTCTGCATATGAGGTAATTGAGGTACAGAGAGGTCAAGTAACTTACCCAAGGTCACAAAGCCAACTATCCATGGATCCGGCATTTGATCCCATGCAGTTTATCTGAAGTGTATAATGCTCTCTTAAAATGTGGTGATCATAAGTGGAGAGTATGAAAAATAAAGGAATAGATGGATTTATATACCTAAGATTAACATTGATTATGGCTTAAGTTTTCTGTCATCCAGAAGAGCAAAATGAAAAGCTCATTTTGTTAAAGCAGGATTTCTCTAAGTGTTTCTATAGAACACTACTCCCTTAAAGACGTTCCTTTTAAAGGGGGAAGAGGACAGCAAGATCAAATCACTTTGGAAAATTTCACATACTCTATTTTTTTTTTTCTCCTAGAGATTTATAATGTATAGGAACAAGATAAAATCTTAAAAAAATCTGGTGTAGAGACATGTTTATATATTATATATGATAGATACATAGATAGATTCCCTAATAACACAACCCCTTTTAATTTAGAAACACATATAATCCTGTGGAATTAGAATTCTATGGAATATATATTTGTTTATTTTAAAAGAACTTTATTTATAAGTTCTATATAAACTATAGTTCTATAAACTATAAGATATAATTTGTATGCCATAAAATTCTTCTATTTAAATTGTATATTTCAATGAGTTTTAGTATGTTTCTTGAGTTGTACAAATATTGCCACAATTTAATCTTAGAATATTCTCATCATCCTAAAAAGAAATCTACTCTGCCTATTTACAAATGCTCCTTTTAAAACCCTGACCCTAGACATCTGCTAATCTGTTTTCTGTCTCTACATATTTTTCTTTTCTGAATTTTTTATATAAATGGAATTATTCAGTATATCTTTCTGTTTCTGAGTTCTTTTACTTAGCATGATTTCCAAGATTCTTCCATGCTACAGCAACTATCAGTATGTCATTCCTTTTCTTTGTTGAATATTATTCCATTACAGTGTATGCCACGTTTTGCTTATTTTTTTAAGTTTTAAAATTCTAGTTAGTTAACATGTGGTGTAATATTAGTTTCAGGAGTAGAATTTAGTTGTCTGTCAATTACATACAACACCAATGCTCATCATTGTGCCCTTCTTAGTGTCCGTCACCCATTTGGCCATCCCCTGCTCCCCTCCCCCCCAGCGACCTTCAGTTTGTTCTCTATAGTTAAGAATCTCTTCTGGTTTGCCTCCTCCTCCTCCTTCTTCTTCTTTTTAACCTTTCCCCTATGTTCATCTGTTTTGTTTCGTAAATTCATGTAAGAGTGAAATATGCATTTTAAATCACTGACTAGATTGGGGGGTTTTCGATACCTGACCAGAGATTTTTTAAAAAATTTTTAAAAGATTTTTATTTATTCATTTGACAGAAAGAGAGACAGCACAAGCAGGGGGAGCAGCAGGCAGAGGGAGAGAGAGGAATGGGCTCCCAGCCGAGCAAGGAGCCCAATTCGGGACTTGATCCCAGGACCCTGGGATCACGACCCGAGTGAAGGCAGCTGCCCAGCCAACTGAGCCACCCAGGCATTTCCTGACCAGAGATTTTTTTTAAATCTACCAAAAATTGTACACAATGGTAATAAGATAGTATGCAAGCTTATCAACTACAAACATCATTTTCATTTAGCAAAATTAAAAATTTTTTTTTACTGAAGTATATATATATACTGTATATATATATATGTGTGTGTATATATATATATATAAATATAAGTGTAACACTTCAGTATATACACTGTTATATTAGTTTCAGGTGTATAAGGTATTAACAATTCTATGCATTTCTCAGTGCTCATCATAGGTAAATGTACTCTTAATCCCCTTTATCTGTTTCATCCACCCCCCACCCCCATTCACCTTCCCTCTGGGAGCCACCAGTTTGTTTTCTGTATTTAAAGGTCTGTTTTTTTGTTTGTCTATTTTTCTCTTTGTTCATGTCTTTTTAAATTCCATATGAGTGAAATCGTATGATACTTTTCTTTGTCATCTTATTTCTCTTAGCATTATACTTTCAGTCCATCCATGTTGTTGCAAATGGCAAGATCTGATTCTTTTTTGTATTTATAAGTAATACTCTATTATATATATGTGCCACATCTTTATCCATTCATCTATCTGTGGACATTTGGGTTGCTCCCATATTTTGGCTATTGTAGGTAGGACTGGAAGAAAATATGGAGATGCATATGTCTTTTCAAATTAGTGCTTTCATTTTCCTTGGGTAAAGAAAAATTCCTAATAAGAATTACAGGATCATATGATTATTCTATTTTTAAATTTTTTTTATTTTTAATTTTTTTGAGGAGCTACTATCCTGTTTTCCATAGTGGCTGTACCAATTTTTATTTAGCACAGTCTTTAAGGGGAATTTTTAATTGGTTTCTTATTCAGGTATTAGTGAATATTATATCTGTGTTTTTGCAAGATACATCAAAATATTATTAAGATTAGTGGTCAGTAAAGGTTTTAGGACAGGGTAGTCCTAGTGGACCTTAAAGAGGATGGGACATTCCTCTACAGAGAAGAATATTCCAGGCAGAAGGTCAAATTAAGCATATAATCTAAATGAAGTGCTTGGGAAAGATGAGCTATGGAAGAGACTTCAAAAACTCTTGACTAAAGAGTGTGTCTTCATCCTCTGGGAAATTTCCCAACTTTTCATTTCATATTTTTCTGCTTCTTTCTCAATAAGTGTGTCTTATGTTTGTAATTAAGACAATTACATTTTTTTCCTAAAGATTTTATTTATTTATTTGACAGTGATCACAAGTAGGCAGAGAGGCAGGCAGAGAGAGAGAGAGAGGGGGAAGCAGATTCCCTGCTGAGTGGAGAGCCTGATGCGGCTCTAGATCCCAGGACCCTGAGACCAAGACCTGAGCTGAAGGCAGCAGCTTAACCTATGAGCCACCCAGGCACCCCAACAATTACATTTTAAAAACTGGGCATGCAGGGATGCCTGGGTGGTTCAGTTGGTTAAGCGGCTGCCTTTAGCTCAGGTCATGATCCCACGTCCTGGGATCAAGTCCCACATCGGGCTCCTTGCTTGGCAGGGAGCCTGCTTCTCCCTCTGCCTCTGCCTGTGCTCGTGCTCTCTCTCTCTCTCTGACAAATAAATAAAATCTTTAAAAAAAAACTGGGCATGCAGAGAGAGCAAAAGCAGGGTAGCAGAAATTAAATTGTTCTTCCTCCTTAGAGATAAAAGTAAAAAGGCCAAAAGTGTTCTGCTTACTTTGGGAGAATGGGGGTAGTTTGTGTGTGTGGATGAGAGAGAGGGAGAAGGTAAAAGGGAAGGAGGGAGAGAAAAGGGTGGCAGAGTGTGATAGTGATGTTTGGTGAAATGAGAGTTTTCAGAGATGGAGGAAGAAAAAGAGCAAATCTTGTGCTTCTGAGAGTGGATGAGATAATTTTATATGGAATGAGAGATTTGAATTTCTGTTTTGATATACTGGAGAAGAAGAATTTCAGACAGTGGCAAGGTCCAGGTTGCACACATGAGCTGAGAAACTGATTGAGGTAGGATCAAAGGCACCAAAGGAAAGAGTTCAAGACTAGAATGGAGTATACAATGGAGAAAAGGTAAATCTCTTGGGTTGAAAGGAGGAGTTAACAGGGGCCTTAAAAACATTTGGCCATGTATGGCCAGTTGTTTCTTATTAGAAACAACTCTGTGAGCAGACAGACAACCGACAAATGTATATGGGGGGAAAACTGTGTAGTAGACTTTAAAGGAGAAGGCGATATTTGAGACAAAGTGGTAGACAGAAGTAAAAAAGGAGCACAAAAGAGACAAAATAAGTCATTGGCAAGGTGGGAACTCCATACAAACTAATGGTTTCCTTGGTCTAGACTTCACTTTCCTCTTAAAGTAATTTTGTTGTCTTCACTTTGGAATAAAGTATTAAAACTCAAGAAGTCAGTAAATCTTTTGAAAGAGAGAATGAGGCAGTATAACCAATTGCAGTGATATCAGTGAGGCCTATTATAAAATTATTACAATTTATAACCTCTTATCTGAACTATAACTACTTCAATTTTATTTTTCTGTTATCTGCTCTGTAAGCAGTTTTTTCCCTTTTCCTTTCCTTTCCTTTCCTTTCCTTTCCTTTCCTTTCCTTTCCTTTCCTTTCCTTTCCTTTCCTTTCCTTTCTTTCTTTCTGTTTTTAAAAAATTTATTTATTTATTTGACAGAGATTACAAGCAGGCAGAGAGAGAGGAGGAAGCAGGCTCCCTGCTGAGCAGAGAGCCCGATGTGGGGCTCCATGTGGGGCTCAATCCCAGGACCCTGAGATCATGACCTGAGCCAGAGGCAGAGGTTTTAAACCACTGAGCCACCCAGGTGGCTGGCTTGCTTTCTTTCTTTCTTTCTTTCTTTCTTTCTTTCTCTTTTCCTCCCTCCCTTCCTTCCTTCCTTCCTTTTTTCCAAAGTTAAAGAAAGGAAGTTTGTTCAGAATCTCCCCAAACTAGCTATGTATCCTCATTCCTTGTCCATTGAACTTTCCTCCACACAAGTACATGGTTTTACTGTTCTCAGACAAGTAAACAGTAAGACTTGATTAAAATGCACATAGTCATATAGATTAAATACTTGTGCACAGAAATATGTTTCATTAAAATTTGTTCCAGTACCTAAAACAGTAATCTGGAGTCATCTAATATTCCCATTAACTTTCTGGGAATTTTGAAATTGCAAGCAGCTTTCTGGGAGTGAAATTTTTTTTTTAAAGATTTCATTTATTTATTTGACAGAGAGAGATCACAAGTAGGCAGAAAGGCAGGGAGAGAGAGAGAAAGGCGGGGAATCAGGCTTCCCGCTGAGCAGAGAGCCCGATGGGGGACTCGATCCTAAGACCCTGAGATCATGACCTGAGCTGAAGGCGAGGCTTAACCCACTGAGCCACCCAGGCACCCTCTGGTAGTGAAAATTTTGTAAAAATGGTTTACTAAAATATCTAGTTTGGGTATCTACTCATTATCTTAGGTAAATTACAACTCTGAATAAGACTTAAAGGTACTATTTTTTATTGCTGAGAAAATACAGTAATGTATGTTCATGGCAGTGAAAATGTAGCCTCTATCATTTGTTAACAGAAATAATATATAAAAGTGTTAATTGCTTTCAGAGACTGAGACATTTGTGGCTCAGGTATGTACTAATTTAATGTTGCTTAAAATAAGTTTACTTATTCAAACACAAAAAATAAACTATTCAAATATGTTTTATAATAATGATTTCCCCCAACCCATGTTTAGAAGAGTTCTTTAAAAAAAAAACAAAAACATTTGTTTTTATTTATCACAAAAAATGGTATTATTTTTTGAAGTATTTCTGAAAGATCTTAACTAAATTCTACTGACAACCGAAAAAGAAAAGAACAGGTCATGTGTTAAACAGTAAAGATAATTATTCTAAGAAGTGTCATCACCAGGGGCACCTGAGTAGCCCAGTCGGTTAAACATCTGTCTCTTGGTTTTGACTCAGGTCATGATGTCCAGGTCGTGGAATCAAGCCCTGTGTGTGGTTCCATACTCAGCATAGACTCTGCTTGAGATTTTCTGCCTTGCCCCTTCCACCTGCCTACCCCCTACTGCTCTGTCACTCTTTTTTTTTTTTTTAAGATTTTATTTATTTATTTGACACAGAGAGAGGTCACAAGTAGGCAGAGAGGCAGGCAGAGATAGAGGAGGAAGCAGGCTCCCCGCTGACCAGAGAGCCTGATGCGGGGCTCGATCCCAGGACTCTGGGATCATTACCTGAGCCGAAGGCAGAAGCTTTAACCCACTGAGCCACCCAGGCGCCCCATCTCTCTGTCACTCTCATAAGGGAAAAGATTAGACTTAGCTGAGAGCAAATATTTTCATATAAGATTCTCAGCAATAGGAGGGCAAGACGGTTTTGCATGGTTTTTAAATTTGTAATCTTTAATAGTTTACAGAAGGATATTGATAAGTGCTCTATTACCTGATAATGAAGTGATAATGTAAGCATAAAGTGCTTATGCAGAGTATAGAAAAAAGGTCTTAATTATCTGATTATCAATACATGGGTTCTCTGTAGATACTTTTCTTTAATATAGGTAGTATATGTATTTTCTACATTATCTACTGAAATAATAGAAAATCTCTTTCCTTTTAAATTTGTAATTATAACAGTTTCTTTATAAAACTGAAATATTAAAAAAGGGAATTAATATAAGATTTATCTGCTATATGTCTCTCATGCATGATGTGTTTCCCTGATAAGTATTTTGACACAGAGTTTATGAAAGGAAAAAAAATCTATTTTCCTTTATGAAGTAGTGGGTCTAGATGGAGTTATTATTTACCTATATTTATATACTGAAAAGCATTTTTACAAAATAGAAGGCTATATTAAGTAAGGACTTTACCTACCCTCTCTTAGAGAATAGAGCTGACGTGTTTTTCTCTGTGCAAGCCTATGATGTTTATTGGCAGTGTCTTAATTCTTTAAGAGTGGTACAGTACATTCAGAGAAAGCCTCACATTCACTGATGGCTGAGAATCAGTTTAAAAGCCAAGCATCAAAGCTTAGTTGATAGTCTACCCACAACAACAACAAAGGAATAAGAAGTAAATGAAGCGACCAGTAATGATGAGGTAAGCAGGGCTTTGTGAGCAGTGAAAATCATTGAGGCAAAAATGGACCACTTTCCTCCCACTGATTTATCTCCTTTACCTTTTGCTTGGAGCTGGACGGAACTGCTAAATTACCCTTTGATTTCTTCCTGTCTTCCCTTTCATTCCCTTTCCTTCCCTCCCCTCACTTCCCCTTCTCTTTCCTTCTTTTCCCCTTATTTTTTTTCTTTTTTTTTCTTTCTTCTCCTTTATTTTTTTTTTTCCTTTTCTTTTGTCTTTTCTTACAAGGTGTCATGGAACATGTTGCTCAATAACAGGGTTTGGACAAAGGTTAGTAGTGTCCCTGTAACATTTAAAATTGAATCACCAATTCTGACTTCCTCCCAAATTCTGGGCATATATTGAACTGCCAAACTGATAACTTACTATAGATGTGGTTATAATCATCTAAAATTGATGGAGTCAAAATCTTGGTAAATGGAAATTGGTTTTTAAGCCAAAAAATCTAGGAGACCTCTCCAATTCCTCTTTTTCCTTCACCCCAGCATTCATGTAGCAGCAAATCCTGTTAGCTCTACCTTGAACAGACATTCTCAGTCTTTCTGGTCATGTTTGTTTCTACTGTGACCACCTTAATCCAAACCAACATCATTTCTTATTTCTACCATCAGTTCCTGACTGATCATCTATTTTCTGCTATTGTTTCCCTCCAAATCTAATCTCCATAGGGTAAAGGAATATTATTTTAAAAACATAAATCAGAGCAGATAAGCCTTCTATATAAACTCTCTCTTTGAAATTTTCTAGTGGCTTATTTATTGTGATATAAATCCAAACTTCTTGCCATGGCTTAAAGGGCCCAATTACTCTGCTCTGTTCTTTATTGCTTTTCTGACTTCCAAATACTTTCTCTTCTCTCTGTCACTACTTGTCTGTCACACTGTCCTGATTTCTTAACTTGCTTACGCCTTACAATTTTGCATTCTGTCTGGTGAGGATGCTGAGTTCCTCAGACTGTTTTCATCATCTGAGTATCAGCTCAAATTGTATACTTTCATTTCACATTTGTTAATATGTAACATTATGTTCTCAATTAGTTAATTCCTTGTTTATACTCCTAGCTAAGGTAAAAACTCAATGAAAGCAAGGACTTCCTCTGGTTTATTCGTCCTCTTATATGCAGTGCCATAAGAAGGTCTAGCGCATAGTAATCACTAAATCTCTGTCACTTGAATAAATAACCATAATTATGTTTCAGTTTCACAGTTTATGAATATAAAAAGTTTAAAGCAATTGCTGATGATCATACCAGGCATTGTGAGAGGACATATGATGACTCCAACAATGCAACTAGTGTTAAGGATGATACCCAATCAAGTGGATCCATGATGCATTTATAATTCAGTTGTTAGAGAAATTTAAAACACATACCCAAAAGCACTTCTGAAGTTAAATAGGTAAGCTTAGTCTTTGCTACTGCCCCAGAGCTCCATGATGGTGGGTATTATACCAGTCTTATATTAAGGAATATTGTACAAAGTCCATGTCACAGGTGAGGGGAACCTAAGGAAACATGACACTTAAATGTGACGTGGTATGCTCAGTAGGATATTAGAATAGTAAAAGAGTATTAGATAAAAACTAAGGAAATCTTAATAAACTATTGACATTAATTAATACTGATGTATCAATATTTCTTTATTACTTATAACAATTGTACCATACCACAAAATGTTAATAGTAGGGTAAATGTTTGGGGTAGGGTAGGAATGGGAGAGTGTATAGGAATTCTCCATAATAGTTGCTGTATTTTTCTGTAAGTGTTATGCTCTCTAAAAAAATAAAGTCCGTTAATTTAAAAAATCAATTTTCACATACTAAAAGAAAATATTTCTGCTTGTAAATATTGTGGTAGCACTATTCCTGAGTTAATTCCATTTTTGCCATTTTATAAAAACAAAATTTTATTAATTTATATTTATATATATAAATATATATAATATATATAATTATATATATAATATATATATAATAATTATATAAATTTATAATTAAATTTATTAATGATCTTGCCAATTGTGTGTTTAAAATTGTTTAATATTCTAAAGACTAAACTGTTTTACTGATGGTGTCTACATTAGTCTAGATTTGTTTCTCCAGAGAAACAAAACCAATAAGAAATATAAATATGTTTATATTTATAGAATCTATCTATATCTTGTATCTACCTATATGTATTATACATAATATATATTATATGCATAATATATTTAACCATTAAATTTTATCCTAAGGACCTGGCTTATGTGGTTAGGGAAGCTAAAAATTTCTATGATCTGATGTCAGCAAGTTAGAGATCCAAGAAAGCTGATGGTATACTTCCAGTTGAAGTTCAAGTCTGAAGAGTCAGGCAGCGAAACGTCATTCTCCCTTATTTAGCCTTTTGTTCTATTCAGGCCTTCATGAGATTGGATGAAGCCTGCCCACACTGGGGAGCTCATTCTGCTTTACTCATTTTACTGCTTCCAGTGTTCATTTCATTTGGAAACACTTTCATACACACGCTTAAAATAAAACATAACCACGTATGTGGGCACTCAATAGCCCAGTCAAGTTGATATACAAAATTAACTATTGCAGTGATTATCTGGAAATTGTGAATTAAAATGAAACCCAAATGTCATTGAAAGCTAGACTTTTGTAGAAAACCTAGTGAATAAGAGTTTATTTTGGCACAAGCCAAGACAGCACTAGTGTATTATGTTGTAATTACAAGAATGTATTCTCTTATAATTTCAATATATTTGGAAGAATTTTCTGAGAGGAGATAAGAGGTTTCTTTCTTTCTTTCTTTCTTTTTTTTTTTTGCCGGTGGTTTCAAACTAATTGATAAAATACTAATTGAAGAGATAATATAACTACAAAAACAATCTATAATTTTAATATTATATTTACTTACATTTAAGAGAAAAAACTTTTCAATGGGTTAATATTTTGTTGACTAGGAATGTAAGACATTGTCTTGAATTTTCCTCTCTAACATGGTTTTTGATACATTGGCTAACTTTACCTTTGCCAGACTAATTTGAACTCTCTGGCATACTATGCATATCTACATTCTGTGAGCCATATCCATTGACTTATGATTTCATATGGCCCAGATCATCAAAACAACTTACCTTAGCAACCCAATATTGGCTCAAGGACTTATAGTAATCTAGTTTAATATGCACATTTTCACACACCACATACTTTCCTTTTCCATAATGGAGGGCAGCCAGAATTTAATTAGATCACAGAGTTCACACAGTCTTTTAATTAGTAGCATATATTGTTTTGGATATTTACCTAGACACAATCATTAATACTATGAACAAACCACAGAGAAGCCCAGAGTGTTACTGGAAACATATTTATTTATTTATTACTTGCTGTTTTCATTTATAAAAGTACATCTGCATTCTAAGTTATTAGGAAGATATAAAAAGAACATTTTTAAAATTAAATGTCTTCTAACACTAATACTAAGGTACAAAATACAATTACATGGTGAGATGTATTGTTTCTTAGGACTTCTCAACTGCAGAGAGAACTGCAAAATTCTGTCATTCTCTTCCTTTGAAGCTAGATTATTTTTCTTTGTTTCAATGAGATATCATGAACAATTTATCCTTAATACTACATAAAACATCTAAAACCTTACACACACGACAATAATTTGGATCTTTTCATTCTTGCAAAATATAAACAGAAAGATAGTTTTGGTTCAGTTAAAAATGTCCATGTCATTATCATCTCAATGAATGTTTTGTTTCCCCATGGTCTTTTGTCTTTTCAATTTGTTAGATTGTTTGTGGAGGTATTCAAAAGTTCGTTTTTACATGTAGAACCAAATTATTGCATTTTAACATTACATTCATTTCATAAAAGAAAAAAAAAAGGCTTGCAAATGGAACTCCAGAACACTTCTGTAACTAAAATAAAATGAATATAAGAGTAAATGGAATCCCTTTGAGATGTGACATATTTGGTGAAAAGTGTAAACAGCACCATCTGCAATTTTAAGATGCAGAGTTTTCTTCAGAAAAAAATACTTTTGTGTATCCCAACCTGGAATAAATTGCAAGATATTAAAATACAAATGACTTAAGAACAATATTACATAGGAAAACTATAACAACATAATCAGTATTGGGTGCATTGTGTAAATGGTTTATTTCTGTATTTTATGTCTATTGCTTATTACTTAAAAGTGGATTAGTCAAGTTGATTTTTTTTCTTTTCTTTAGGAGAGAGGATAGAAAAATATTTACAGAAAATAAAACAAAATAAAAAAGATTCATTCAGGAAGTTTTTATAGGAACATCACTGACAACATTTCTTATATGATTAATTTTCCTTTTTTTTTTTTTTTTTTTTTTGATCGAGAAGTACTTGAGAGCTATTAGTTCAAGTTATTTCCAGAGTAGGAAGAAAAAGATGAGGGCATTAAAACAAAAATCCTCATTTTCTTTTTTTATTTCAACTGCTTGGTTCTTTTTTTTTTTAATATTTTATTTATTTATTTGACAGAGAGAGGTCACAAGTAGGCAGAGAGACAGTCAGAGAGAGGGGGAAGCAGGCTCCCCGCTAAGCAGAGAGCCAGACGCAAGGCTCGATCCCAGGATCCTGGGATCATGACCTGAGCAGAAAGCAGAGGCTTTAACCCACTGAGCCACCCAGGTACCCCATCAACTGCTTGGTTCTTATTTGAAGAGGTAAAGTAGTTTACATGTTTGTTTTGATTTGGTTGGATTTTCTCTAAAATAGAGATTCTTTTAATAGAAAAGAGAGTTTTTGAATATTGTTTGTAAGTGTTTGCTTTCACTTAATATAACTCATTTTTGAAAGCACAAGGAAACTAAAAAAAATTTTATTTTTCAGAAGCTTTTCTAAGCGTCAAATTTGTTAGCTTCCCTTTTACTAGCAGATACTATTAATAAAAGCTTCTATTTGAAAGTATGAGTCCCCCATTTGATCACCTAACACATCTATATTTTATTCATGAGTATATTGTTTAAGGAAGTCTGTAACTTGGTTCATTCAAACCTGGAAAGAAAAAAGCAAAAAACAAAATGCTTGTGCAACTCTAAAATCTTTGTCAACATTTCAGTGTATTTCAAAGTTGCAGTAAAAACTTGGCGTTCTGTTCTCACAGTAAGGTGTATGAATATTTGCCATTTTGTAAGTAGCAGACACACAGTACGATGCAACTGTTAATTTAGGTTGGCTGTTGAGTCAACTATTACAGAACTTTCAGTTGGGTAACTTTTTTTTTTCTTTTTGTTGTAATCTAAGGAACATGTCACTCTTTATTAAAGGTAAATGTGGACTGAGATGCTAGTGTTATCTTAGGAACATTCAAATAAAATTTTAATAGTAATTAGAACAGACTGTAGTTATTTTTGGCTGAAATACTTTAGAACTAAAGATCTTTCTTTAGGTATGATGTTCTATCCATGTTTCATTCCTAAATAAGCAAAGCAACAGTTTATGATATTTTCAAAAAACATATTAGAAATTCAATGACTTATGCCATCATGTTATCAACTATTTCATTTCTTTCTAGTTTTATTAAGGTATGATTGACTAAGGTGTATATTTAGGTTGTACAACCTGATTTTTTAAAAGATAACGTGATGATTTTATATATATATGTAAACATATATATATATACATTTGAAATAGTCAAGTCAACACATCCATTAACGCACCTCACATAGTTCCCTTTTGTGTGTATATGTGTGTGTGTGTGAATACTTAAGAATATTCTCCTAACAAATTTCAAGTGTATTATCAACTCTTAATAAAATACATTTTTTTGTGTTTTCCTAGAGTACATCACTTTGTAATCTCTCTGTGTAGTGACTTATAATGAAGAAAAATTAGGAAATAATATAGAAAGGGAATCTGAACAGATCCAGTAGAAAGTTTAGCCTTTGTAATCCTTTTTTACTTTCATTTGCTAAATCCTTTCCTCTTTCAAACACATTTCCCATGGCGTCCTTTTTTGTTTGATGCATAAAGGAGTGTGGGCTAATCCAGTTTAGCTGGATGTTTAACTCATCACAGTTGTAGTATTAAATTGTGAGCAAATTGTTAAATTTATTTTTGCTACTACAGGATATCCATATACCACGACTTTGACCTTTCTTAGATGAAACATTTTGCTGAATGGATTGAAGGATATGATGAAAGCATGGCACAACCTGCAGTGAGTAGGAGGAAAATGGAAGAGCAATATTGTGTGTATTGGAATGTGAAAGGCTTTAGCCGTTAGATAATAGAAGAGATCAGTTTCTTGGCAGAAGGTCAACTTGGGTGTGTGTATAGAAACCACCAAAAAGTTGTTCTCCTGTCATAGCATTTGCATTGTAATCCTTGCTGGCTTGTTTAGTTTTGTCTTAAGCCTTTAAACCCATTAAGAGCACTATAAAAATATTGCTCATTTATACCCCTTTTAGCAAGGTCCAAGTATTACTGACATTTTATAATGCTCTGTCTTTTAATTAACTCTTTAAAGTCCACTGTAAGCTTACATTTTCCTCATGAACTGAGTGCTATGAAATGTTTTGAGCAAATAAAATACAATACTTCTGATTATTCATCACTTTCCATCTGTAGATATTAGCTCCCTTCATTGCTAAGTCTTGGGTTCCTCTAATGATTGTTCCTACCCTAATAGGTGCAGTATATTCCCATTTCCAAAAATGTGTCCCCTTTTAGTGGATATGCATACATTTGAGAGTGTGTATGAACACACAGAGGTTTTATACCATTTACTGATTGTGTCCTGCATAGTTTGCTGTTTACTGATCTGCAATTTCTCCATTTATATTTTTGTGAATCATTTCATCTCATGATTGACAGAACGTGGCACAAATGACAGTGCTGACCCTACCCTAAGGTCATTAAAGGGAGAGAGTTTCATGCTAGGTCATTTTAGGGTGCCTGGAAGTACTTAAAATGTTCCAGAAAATAGTGAGTAAAGACTGATAAGCAATTAGGCAACAGTGAAAGTCCTTTGTCATTACAGAAGACGCCATAGACACAACACTAGATTGTGGAGCTTTGCAAACACTTTGGTGGAAATTATCTGCAAGCAATGTTCTTTGAGCCTACTGTGACCTCAGGGGATTAGTGGAAATAGAAGAATATTTGCTAACATACTGTGTCTAGTCTGCCACACATACATTTCCACAGTGGCTATGCTTTAACAACTTATTTGTTCAGTCATTCCAAGTTCTTAAAAATGTAACCCTGCTGTTGCATGAGCATGCACGTATTTGAAAGCGTGCATGAACAAAGACGTTGAGAATTACTGGCCTAGGGCTTCAAATTGTCATTAGCCTATTTTACAAGGGGTGTTAATCAAACATTGAGTGGAATGAGATAAAGTAATTAGCGAACAGCAATGTATAGCTAGGTTTATGGCACAAAAAGATGTAAGGAAAAAATATTTTGAAAGTCTAGGTTTTTTTTTTAATAGATAAGCAAATGTATAAAAAATGATATAGCAAAATTACTTTTCTGCTGTCTAGAAATGGGTTATTTAAAGCTTAGGTCTTTATAGAATGGAAAAACATTAATGAAAAGCAATTTAGATAATTCAAGGCCAGTTAAAAAATGGTAATTTCTCTGGCTACTTGCTCAAACCCTGTGGGAAGGTGAGCAGCCCAGCTTTTTTAGGGCACTTTATTTAGTTCTCATTTTCATCCTGAGTTCTTCTCAGATATTACTCTGCAGTATGTTCCCCACCCCCCTTTTTTTTTTTTTTTTTTTATTTCTTTTCAGCGTAACAGAGTTCATAGTTTTACACCACACCCAGTGCTCCATGCAATGCGTGCCCTCCACAATACCCACCACCTGGCTCCCCCACCCTCCCACCCCCCGCCCCTTCAAAACCCTCAGGTTGTTTTTTTTTAAAATAGCAACATCTTTCTCAAATATGGCAAGTGAAAATTTTTAATTTCCTTCGTTCTTTTTAGCTGACTGCTCTATTTTAATTCTGTAACTACTTGTCCAGACACCAGAATACATGTAGGTATCTGGTTCACTAGGTACTTTACATTCTAGTGGCAAAATGATACCTAATACATCTATTTAAAACAAAGCAAGCAGTAACAAGAAAAATCTTCAAAAAAGGCCAGTGATGATTCTGTAGAAAGGTGTGTGTGTCTGTGTGTTCAAGTGGATTTCTAGACAGATTTCATTAAATAGAAGGAAAGAGAAACATGCAATACATATCTGTTTGGTAGTATATTGATGTTTGCAGAAAATCCTTATCAAAATTTAATGACCCTAAAGGTAGATATTGATTTTCCTTTCTCCTCAGACAATATTTCATTTGTGATATTGACTTGCCACAAATGAATGTTTGCTTAAAATACAGTGTTACAATGTTATAGAGAAATCCTATACAAAAGGCTTGCAGCCCTTTGTGCTCTGCAAGGAACAAAGCAGCTCTGAGCTAGCAATGAAATGTAAAAGCAAAGACAACTCTTTTTTTTTTTTAATCTAAAAAAAAGATTTAAATTAGAATTTGATTTCTTTCATTTTTATTTTCTTCGCTGGGATTGGAGCTCTTAAGTGTCTCATCTGTGGATCTGGATTTGGAACTGAACAGATTAGTGCGTCAGTGTCTTAGAGCTGTTGTGACAGAGTACTACAAACTGGGCAGTCTATTCAATAGTAATTTAATATCTCACCATTCTGGGGGCTAGGGGTTCAAGATGAAGGTACGGGCAGGACTATATTCCCTCTGAATGGTCTAGCGAAGGATGTATTCTAAGCCTCTTAACTTCTGATAATTTCTTGGCTTGTGGTAAAACTCACAAGTCTTTGTGTGTGTCTCCCTCCTAAATTCCCTTTTTTATAAGGACATCAGTCCTATTGAATTAGTGGCCCTACTTCCTACTCCAGTAGAGCCTACCCCACTCCAGTATAATCTCATTTCAATTTAACTACATTTGTATGGACCCTCTTTCCAAATAAAGCCAAAGTTATTTAATTTCAATCATCAAACCTTTAGAACAACAACAAAATCAGATAGTGTGATTTTCTGTGGATCAGCTGGCTCAATCTATTGAAAAATCATATTGTGAAAGAGGTGTGCAATACTAGATGAGAAGAGATATAAGAGATAGAGCCATCAGATACATTTTATCATCCTGAATTATATTCAATTTGGACAGCTGCAAAAAAAATGTCCCTGTGACAATTAAGGACATTTTGAATATAAATTGGGGATTAGAGAAGATGAAAACTTTTTGATAGGAAAAAGTTGATTGTAACTGAGAAAAATCAGTTCATAAAAAATAATGCACAATGTGATCTCGTTTTGGTGGAAAATGCATAGAATTTATATACATGGAAAGTTATCTGTAAAGATATACAATAATGTGTGCATAATATAATCCTTGGGGATTAGGAAAATGGTGTTTTTATTTACATATTCTTGTTCACCTGTTTTTTGACTGTGTGTAATGACATTTTAAAATTTTGAAGTATGTATTATTTTAACAAAAATGTCAAAAAATAAGTTGGGGTAAGGATAAGCAGAAGTATAGAGTACTTTATAGTGTCAATTCCAGTGGTTTTTTTCCCCTTTACAGTAGATGGGCAATATTTCCCACAACAAAAAGCCTACTTTTTTTTATTCTTTCCTTAAACATACATTTATACCATTTGTGTAATTATTATCAGAATTCTGTGTTAGAAACAAACGTAATCTTGATGTACTTACCTTTAAGTTAATTTCTTTTACCCAAAGTAAGAGTTTATATTCTTGGTAAATAAATACATAGTATTTGTTTATTCCAATACATTGTAAATAAATAAATAAAATACAGTCTATAAGACCATGGACTTAAATCTGACAGTGAGACTAACTGGTGTAACATCTTAAAGCCAGTGCCATGTGTTCCATGTGGTGAATTTAACAAATGTTCTAGTGGTGCTTTCTTTTTATAAAATACTAGTTGCTGTTTAATTAAAATCAATGAAGAAATGCAGATGGACATTCTTGCAATAATTTTCCCTTTTAGCAATAATCTAGAAGGGGTCGCGGGTAGCTCAGTCAATTAAGCATCCAACCCCTGATTTCAGCTTGGGTCATGATCCCAGGGTCATGAGACTGAGCCCTGTGTGGGGCTCCATGCTGGGTATGGAGCTTGCCTAAGATTCTCTCTCTCTGCCTCTCCCTCTGCCTCTCTTCCTGCTTGTTCTCTCTCTCAAAATAAATAAATAAATAAATAAATAAATAAAATAATGCAGAAACTTTTTTTTATAAAAGTATGGGTTATCACTCAATAGCATATTTATTTTTTCCTTTTGATAGCAGAATTAGCTTATAAAAATTATGGAAATTTATGTTGTTGAACATTTCCTAGGTGTACATTAAGTCATCTCTAAAAATGGCAATAGTAATAAAAGGCTAATTGCTCGGTGTTAGTAAAAAGACAACTATATTACAAGAGTCATAAAATATAGGATAATACTAATTGCCACAGGCAGCACTGATTTATCTAGCAGGACTTAAAGGTATAGAAGGATATCAAACAGAAAGAGTCTGTGACTTTGTGTTGAGAGATGTGTTATTCTGCCTGGAAATAAGCTAAGTGAATACTTTAAATGACATACCAAGTATCTCTGATAGTCTAGGCTCATCACAAGTTGTTGGAATAGACTGGTAGACAAAACTAAGCCTCATTCATGATATCATGAAAATACAAATTAGTGGGGAAGATTAATGCCATTCAAATATATGAAAATGAATTTATGAGTACAAACTGAAAGGGCTGAGGGGGTCCTGAATATGGAGCTTCTGTGTCCTCACTATATGGAATTAGTATATTTAGTAAATGTGGAGTTAGTTCTTAAGAAAAAAAAATCATCATAGAGACCAGGGCACCTGGGTAGCTCAGTCATTAAGCATCTGACTTCTGCTCAGGTCATAATCCCAAGGTCCTGGAATTGAGTCCCACACTGGGCTCCTTGCTTAGTGGGAAGCCTGCTTTCCCTCTCCCACTCCCCTTGATTAATGTTCCTGCTCTTGCTGTCTCTCTCTCTCTCTCAAATAAATAAATAAAATCTTAAACAACAACAACAACAACAACAACAAAAGTAAAAACAAAAACATAATAGAGACCAAGGGGATCCAAACTTTTCATTCTCCAACCCCTAAAAGAATTTTGAACAAGTGCGTACCACCTCACACATCTTTAACTTGACATCTAAATTTATTCATCTTAAATTTTATATAGTTGTAAAGGCCATTGCCTTCATCATATGAGTTATCTTGACTAAGAGAGGTGTTATATCACTCTTCTAAGTGTATTTAATGAAATCTAAAAATCATTATCATGTGCTACTCTTCCAATGTCACAAAATACAAACCAGCTCTCCTGTAACTTTTGAAAAATGCACTCCTTTCCTTTTGCTATTTTTGAATTGATATTTACATTCCATGACATTTAAATATTTTTATCAAAGTATAACATATTTAATGCTTATACTGAGCTACAAATACATATCTATGAAAATTTTAAAATCTTATTTCCCATGTTCATGAGTTCTAAGTGCTTAAAAATATTTTCTATGCTGACTTATCAATTCAATTAGTATTTTTATATAATTAGTTATATTACAAATTTTAAAAAGTAATTGTGGGGCACCTGGGTGGCTCAGTTGGTTAAGCATCCCACTCTTGATTTTGGCTCAGGTCATGATCTCAGGGTCTTGAGATCTGTGCTGGGCATGGAGCCTGCTTAAGATTTTCTCTCTTCCTCTCCCTCTACCCCTCACCCACTGCTCATGTGCACACATGTACACATGTGCATGTATGCATGCACTAACACACATTCTCTCATCAAAAAGAAAAGTAATTGTAAAATATAAAAATTAAAATTTTATTTGAAACACATCTTATAAAATTAAACATGATCATACTTTTCCTAGGGGCGCCTGGGTGGCTCAGTGGGTTAAAGCCTCTGCCTTCGGCTCAGGTCATGATCCCAGGGTTCTGGAATCGAGCCCCGCATCCGGCTCTCTGCTCAGCAGGGAGCCTGCTTCCTCCTCTCTCTCTGCCTGCCTCTCTGCCTACTTGTGATCTCTGTCTGTCAAATAAATAAATAAAATCTTTAAAAAAATACTTTTCCTATGTATTTAATGAAAAAGAAAGTTGTATCAAGCTTAAAGTGAATTGATCAGGCAGCTGGCAAATTATTGTTGTTAAAAGGAGAAAGACTATGTTAAACATCTTTATGATTAAATAATATGAATACTGACCCAAATTAGAGCATTTCATAGTGAAACTTGTTTTAATAAACTTGAAAAACACTTTATTGTACAAGAAGTCCTAAATCTGGAAAAAAAAAACACTTAAACTTTTGTTGGTGGACTTTATCTGATAATCTCGGTAAATTTTCTGTTCCTAGAAAGTATTGTGGCTATATTGATAAGATTTTACATCATTACTCTACACTTTTGGCTTTTCTATTGTAATTTTTCCCCTTGGTCTCATGACAAGCCCTAGAAATGAGTATTGAATGTTTCTGCAATGATTTCATTTAATTACCTGAACAAAAAAATGTCTTGTTCAATAGTTCTCTCCTATGTTCTGTTGGCTTTCTGCTCTGTTGTGATGCTCACTCAAGAACAATGCATCTATGGGCGGGGGAGGCAGGTAGAGAAAGGGAGTCAAAGAAGCTAAATAGGAAAACAAGTTTGTTATGACTCATACCTTCCACACTTTCATATTTGATTTTCTAACATAAAAATAGTCTAAAACGCCACAATTTCAGTGCCACATTTTACCATAAACTAGAATATTTATTGCAGAAAGTACAGGAAGTACAGAAGTTCCAAGACATCTATTGGAGAAACTTCCCCTTTATTTAGGACCCAAAGGGCAGTGCAACATAACAAGTGTTGAGATGAGTGTATGTGTGTGCACGCATGACACACATAGGTGTCTATGCTGTGTGACAGATGTGAGGTAGAGTGTTAGGTGTTTTTAAAAAGCTGGTAGGATGCATTTCGGTACTCAAGTGCTTTCTTGGCATTGTTCCCTTAAAGTGATTAAGAAGTTGCTTTTGAAGTTGAGATCTGCAAACTGATACCCTTAAAACTATCTGTCTATGTTCACATGTTTCTGGAAGGTACTCCAGTTTGAGGATCACTGGGCTAGGCAGGAAGTAATACCTGATCTGAGGTCTGAAGATCAGCATAAAACTATCCAAAAATAAAGTAACTTGATAGCCTTTACTGGTAACTATTCTTGTAGCACCTGAATAGATTGACTTGATATAATTGCTTATGTAATGATCATATGGTCATGATAATTCTTTTTTTTCATTAACTGTATTCATCAAAATTTGATTGTCATTTAACTCTGAAATTCTACAATATGGTTAATGTTTATAACTCTCTTTCAAACCGGAAAATCCATTCTGACATTGCCATTCATAAAACTGAGATTAAACTTGGATATTCTTAGAATTTTGACATAAATCAGTATATGTAGTAGTATTTGATGGCTATGGAGGGGGAAGTTCAGGATTTGGAAATGGGCAAAGAATTACTGGGTGTTCTTTCAGTGCTCAACATTTCTGCAGGACACTCTAGGAATCATATGAGGGTGGGGAGAAATATGTATTTTTGATGGTTTTTCTATTAAGTAGGCTATTTTACAACTCTGTAGGTGTGGAAGGTAATTTGTAGAAAATTGATAGTAATGCAGTGATTCTTGTCCATAGTAATGCAAATGAATCTTCTCCTGTAGAGACATATTCATGTATGCCTAATAGAAAAGATCACTCCAAACACAATGATTTATTGCCCTATAGGATACTAACTGGTTTGCATCTAGTAACAACTTCATTTCAGGATTCCTTATTGCCATACATACAAATTCTTCTGTATATTGTTCCTAACATCTGTTTTCATCTATTCTGGCTATCATAATAAATACCATTAGACTGGTGGCTTGAACAACTAACATTTATTTCTCATCATTTTAGAGGCTAGAAATCTGGGAGCAGAGTGCCAATTCGATGAGGGCCTTCTTCTTGGTGGTGACCTTCCATTGATTTTCCTTGGAGCATGCAGACAGAGAGAGCGAGAGCGAGAGTAGGAGAGAGGAAAGGGGGGAAGAAGGTAGAGCAGAAGGGAGGAACTTATTTATTTGTCATTTCTTCTTGTTTTTTATATGGACATTAATCCCATCATGGGGGTTCCATTCTTTTTTACCTCATCTAACCCTAAGTATCTTTCACATGTTCCACCTCCACATACTATTACTTTGAGGTTTAGGGTTTCAATATATAAACTGGGGCAGGACACAAATATTCAGGCCATAGAAACATCTTACTGGTTATCTCATAAATTGTGTCAAATGAAATTTTTGACAATGACCTTGACACTTTACATCTGCATTAGAGTCATATTTTTTAGTTTTTTTTTTTTTTTTTTGAGAATATAACATAGAGAAATATCAGGGGAAGTAAGCATTGAATAGTAGACTGTGGATATCTTTATCAAAATATTAACATTTATTCAAATTAACAATTAATCAAAATATTAACAATGTTAAAGTGTATCCTTCATGGACTATTATTATTCTCGAAAAAAAATTATAGCCAACTAATTGCTACATACATTCTTTCATTATCCTTATTTGCAGCATTTCTGATTTACGGTTCTAAATACTTTTTTTTTTTTTTTTTTTTTTTTTTTGTTAAGTTAACTGGATAAGGGGCGTCTGAGTGGCTCAGTTAGTTAAGCATCTGCCTTTGGCTCAGGTCATGATCCCAGAGTACTGGGATCAAGCCCCACTTCATGTTCTTTGCTCCATGGGCAGATTGCTTCTGCCCCTCCCTCTGCCTGCTGCTCCCTTGCTTGTGCTCTCTCTCTGTCAAATAAATAAATAAAATCTTTAAAAAATAAAACTAACTTGAAAAAAGAATAAATAGATATTCATATCCACTTATTCTTCAAGCCACCACAATAATGTTTCTGTCTCTAATTACACATCGTATCACTGAAACCACTTTGGCAAAAACCGCTGATTTTCTAATTGCCAAACCTAACTGATTTATTGTTAGCTATCTCTGAAACTTCAAATATGCTACTTCCTCCTTTCTTCATGAAAGACTTTTCACCTTTGGCTTTCTTGTCCTTTCTCTGTCTTGGTTTGCATTCTTTCTGTGACTCATCTTTGAATTTATCATCTGGCTCCACATCCTCTGTTCCCTTGAATTCAGTTCCTACCTAAAAGGCTGATATATCTGAGATGTGAAAACCATTTCAAAGTTGTCTGTTATACTAATGGCACCCAACAAATCCTGCCTGTTCGTGTCTATCTGCTGCACCTTTGCATGTGTTGTTTGCCCACCAGTCCCTTAGGTCTTGTCTGCCTTTGCGCCTGGCTTAGAACAATACAAACTGGCAGATGAGACATTGCATGTGATACAGGGTTTTGCCTTAAGAGACATTGCAGCTTCCACTCTTGCCTCTTGGGATTCTCTTGTGAGTCCAACATATGAAGAAGCTGGTGTGAAGGAAGTAAAGCCACATGGAGGAAATAAACCAAGTCCAAGGCCTCTGATTAGGCCATTTAGTATCTTCCAGATCAGCCATACTGTTAGCTGATTGCAGCTACATGAATGAGTCTAGGTGAGATAGGTGGAAATGCTGCCTAGCCAAACTACAGAACTGTGAGAGATAATATGTCATGTTTGTGCTAAGCCACACAATTTTAAGTGGTTATGCAGTGGTTGATGATTGATACATAATTATATTAGGAAATCCCCAAATCTCTCTCTTTTTCCCACATGCGGTTGTCTACTGAGTAATTTCCAGATGTTCTAGAGATATTTCAGTGACATCTTCAAAGCTGAAATAATGATCTCATAGTGTTTCCCTTCTACTCCATAATTAGTGCCTATTTCCTCTGCAATTTGGCACAGTTCCCATATCTCATGGTCAGAAGATAGAGAAGTTGTCCATGTCAGTGTCTTCTCCCATCCTCTGTCTCCTCACCAGGTGACCCAGGTCAAGAGACTCTACCTCCCTAATAGTACACTAATCTCTATTCACTTTCTTATTTTCATTTCTTTGACTGATTTCCTGCTTTCCTCATATCTTCTTAGACTTCACACTTCTTCCGATGGCCTCTCTTGCTATTTTTTATGGCATTGTGTAATTTCTCTTTTGTGTTGCTGCAAGTTTAACTTTTCCAGAATGCAAACTATGTATTATCTGTGGGGTGTCCAATCAGATGGAGGGGCCACCAAATGTGGGGTACTCTGATCAGTTAGAGGCTGCACTCTGATCAGTGCAGGCAGTGAAAGGATTCACCCAAAGCAAAACAAAAGGATCAAATTTATTGAATATACCACAAGGGAGCCGTGGACAGGACAGCAAAGGAGAGACTGTATGCAAGGAGGCATTGGTGAGAGGCCACGCTTATAAGAGTCGGCTGAGCAAGGGAATATGGGGACCTATGAAATTTTCCTTTTTTTTTTTTTTTGTGACCTTAAGAACTATGCCTGGGTGTAACTGATCCATTAGGGTCTATGGTTATTTTGAGATGGATTGTTTAATGAGCCTGTTTGCATTCAGCTAGGTGCTGCTGTGGGCCCTTTTACCTTGCTGTACGTTATCACTTAATTGATTAAAACATCGATTAAGGTGGACTGAATTACTCACCATTGGCTACACAATTGAGGCTAACCTCTTCCTCAAGACAAAGATGGTTCTGATTTATCTCAAACTACCTCTCCAGCTTCCTTCCTCCACCTTGTACTATTCTGTAGCCATATTGAACTTCCTCATGTACCGACAGAGACTTTCTCACCTTGCATCTACTTGGGCTCTCCACTTTTCCCAGAGTCCTCGCTCCTCACCACTACCTTTAAAAATTCTCAGGATAAACTGACATCTCTTTTTTTTTTTTTCCTAATTTTCACTGTATTCCATATCTATGTATATTGTAAGATCAATAGCTCTGTTTTTGCTATTTATGTACATTTATACTTCCCAGAATCATATTTAAGATTTCCCCAGAAGCAGAGCTCCCTGAAAACAATGATTCAAATGCAAGTAGGCGATTTAGTAGGTCAACCTGGGATGATATTGTAGAGTAGTGGGAAAGTGAAACAGTGAAGAATAGCCAATAAAGTGTGACTATCAAGCCAGATACCACTGTGGCAACCGGAGCTTAATCCTATAGGAAAAATCTGCAAAATGGTAGAACACAAGTGTCAAAATTATCTCTCCTAAGAGATGAGAGAACTATGTATTTACATACCAAATTCAGTCATTAGATATGAGCTACCATTTGAAGAAGAGATTGTGTATGACCTAAAAATGGATGTAGATGAAAGCCAGCCCCTACATTGAAATGGAATGGCCGCAGCGGTAATAGAAAGTGCTACACCCTGTTACAAATTTTTCAATGGCAGGAAAAAATGCCATATTTGTCATTGTATTTCTAGTGCCTAAACTAGTCAGTGCCTTGCATTATATTAGGACCGCATATGTGCTTGTGAAGGAATAAATTATAAAGTGAAACATCATTGGTATCAGTAGTAGATTACAGTTAGCACTTAGTGAGTATTTCCTATATGCCAAGCACTGCTCTATGTTCTTTATAGGCATAGGAGCATTGGAACTGAAGTGGGATAAGAAGAAACAATTTAAATTCTTTTTGCTGGTGGAAATCTGAGGAAGAAAAAAAACACATCAGTGAATCAATCAACTTGATCAGTTATAATTAATTTTCCAAGAGGAAGGATCAATTAACATTTTATTGAGTCACAGTAAGCCTAGGCATTTTCAGTTATTTACAACTAATAGTGAAGCCTAACAGTTAAGAAGTTAGGCTCACTACTGACTGACTGTCTTGATCTAGTTGCTAGTTTTATCAACCATGTGACCTTCATCTAGTTATTTTAATCTCTGTTCTGTGAAGGAAGCATATTAATTGACCCGAAAGATACAGATATAGTAAAAAGAAGGGCCATCTGTATCCCAATGTTCATAACAGCAAAGGCCACATATGACCTTCAACAGACAAATGGATGAAGAAGATATGGTCCATATATAAAATGGAGTATTATGCCTCCATCACAAAGGATGAATACCCAACTTTTGTATCAACTTGGATGGGACTGGAAGAGATTATGCTGAGTGAAGTAAGTCAAGCAGAGAGAGTCAATTATCTTATGGTTTCACTTACTTGTAGAGCACAAGGAATAACGCAAGGTCATGAGGAGATGGAGAGAAGTGAGTTGGGGGAAACTGGAGAGGGAGACAAACCATGAGAGACTGTGGACTCTGAGAAACAAACTGAAGGTTTTGGAGGGGAGTGGAATGGGGGGTTGGGTGAGCCTGGTAGTGGGTATTATGGAGGGCACATATTACATGGTGCACTGGGTGTAGTACATAAACAATGAATTTCAGAACACTGAAAAAAATAGAATTAAAAAAAAACAAAAACAAAAAGAAGCATATTAATAGTTTTTAAATCATAGGATTATGAAGGCCATATAAATTAATATCTCCAAAGAACATAGAACAATGCCCAGTGTATTATAAGCACTTGGTAAAGCTGTACTCTCAAGTGTTTCTTTGAGAAGAATAAATTCATTTTCAAAGACTCCAGGGCTATAGATCTATGCCTCCACCTACAAGTAAGAGCTATATTTGAAAATATAAGATAATAATAAGATATATAAGATAATAAAATAAAATAAGATAATAAAAATAACAAGAAAAACAGGGTAATTACTGTGGGGCTTTCTATGAATAGCTTCACACCAAAAGACCATCTTCATATTAGGAAAAAGACCTTTATCTGTGTCATATTTGCCTGCTGTAATTATGCACAACCACATTCAGTTAAAGCAGTGGTCCTAGGTCATATACTTCTTGGTGTTCCAATCCTATAGTGCCTTGTGGGAAGTTATATCATAAGGGAAGTAGCTGACAGGTGGGTAAACAAGTGTGCTTCTGCCATCAGTGCTAGAGAAACCTGAGGAACACATACAAAGACCAGAAAACCAAATGAGAGAGGGAGAATCAAGGACTGGGTTTTATAGGTCATTGTTTCCTATCGCTCCTTTATGACATCGACTTACTTTCACATAAGGACTGATACATTTTATATATTTTAACTGATTTCTTCTATCTAAAGATGCTCTGTGAAGAATGTCAAAATTGATTAGGTATGGCAAAACCTTTCCACATAGTGGACATGGCGTCTTTTGTTTGGTAGAAGTAGCACATGTGAATAGGCAATAGACCCTTGATGAACATTGAGGTTTTCTTTCATAAATTTGTCTTTAAATCCTAGGATAGTTCATTCAGTTCAGTAGTTCATTCTGCTAGAAGATAGTCCTGTCATTCTTGAGAGTGTGCTCAAATCAATCTGAGAATAATGATAAAAGCTTGTTCCATTTTGCTTTTAACTTATTCTTCCTCCAAGGTGGTATTCTAGTCTCTGCAGCATTCTTCATGTAAACTTTATGCATCATCTAGTTTTATTTTTCTGCCTTAGAAAAATTTATTCAGAAGCCAATACCTTCTGTTGTAATGTTTTATAGCAAAAACAAGTTCAGGAGTTCCCTGGAAATGTGACTCTGGAGGAATCCTAATGTCCTCTTCCTGATAGTCATGAAATTTCTGAAAAGTATCTGCTACCTACATGGCGTATTCCCTCTGGCCCAGACCATGCAGTAGGGCACCTCAAATTTTTCTCTCTGTGAATTTTTTTAACAATGAAAATAAAGTACTTCAGGGGCAAAATGCACAATCTGAAGGTTGAGAAGGCAGAGATGTAGTCCAAATCTAGAGTAAAGCCTAAATCATGATAAGGACTCAAGAACTTAGCAAATGATATAAGAATAACATACTGTGTTTGTACATTTGGACAGAAACAGCATTCAAAAAATTATGCCATAGAGAATGACAAAATCTCGAGGCTCACTTACTCCATTTCCCCTCTAAAAAAGTGGCATACACAATTCTGATAAAGAAAACTAATTCTTTAACTCCTATCAGATACCAGAGCCTTCACATAAGCTTTCATTTGATCCTCACAACAATCTTATTTGGTTAGTATTACCTGCATTTTACTATTAAAGACTCTTTCTCTCTTTTTTGGTCATACTATTGATAGTAGAGTCACAATTTAAACCCAGGTGTTGCCCCCAAACTGAAGCTTTTCCCGATATCTTATTATCTTGTTATTCAGACGCAGTCAGTAATTAAAAATTAAGTCATGATAGTGTTCTAAAAAATCATTACAAAAGAGTGACACTTCATAGACTTTTATCATTTTTTCCCCAAGGTTAAAATATGAAATATAAATATCAGTGACTCCTGAAGTACTTAGTCAGTTTTGAGGACAGAACAAATCCTTGCTGATGTCAGAAACTCTTTCCTTGTTTGCTAAATGTATTGCAGCTACAGCTACATCCCTCACAAGAATCTCTAAGGATCTCGCTATGGGGAGCCCTGTAAATTCCCCCGCGTGGTAAGTCACATATGATGACCAGTGACTCCCAGTGGTGGACTTTGAAGGCACCAGTAGGACAGCAGTATGCTTCACTCTCTGTCTATAATATAACAAAACAAAACAAACCAAACAAACTAAACCCCCACTGCTTCTTTAAAAATATTGCCAACTATTTTCCTATGGAATGAGGATCATCTCATTTAGACTGAAAACATCTGTCCCCCGTCCTCATGAAGTGAAGCAGTGTCGGTACAGTACATAGACACTCTCCCTCCAGGTTTTGTTAGCAGCTCTCACCTTGGTCTTTTATATTATCATTTTTCGTAAACCTCCATTCATTTCACTGTTGTGACTGATGTCTCTTTCTTGAGGCTGTTATTCAAATATTCTGCTGTAATTGCTGGTCTCTTTAAGCCACTGCTCTGCAAAAGCAGTCACTTCTTTCTGATGACAATAGCCTCCAAGAACTCTTCTGGGGATGGCTGGGGTTCTTTCAAAGGGTTCCAATGTTCCAAGGCCAATATTTTCTCAAAAGTCTCTCATTGGTGTCCTTCCATTGCAAGATTTGCTTTCCTTACGTTTAGAGCTCAGATTGTGTACAATTACACAAGAGTGTAATTGTACACAATTACACTCTTGCATACTTTGTTTACAAATGTTTACTGAGCCTTGAAGATATGTTCTGCACGTTTTTCTAGGTACACCTGAGACACTTCCCTGAAAAAAAAAATCAAAACCAAAACCAAAAGCAAAACCCAGAGATCCTATTCTCCTGCAGCTTATAGTGCTTGAAAAAAGGAGTAGGAGAAAAACAATAGATGTGTTAAATAAAGTGTAGGGGAAGGCAAAAAATAATAAGGAGCGCGTGGCTTGAAATTTCAAATAGCGTAGTTACCTACCTCATTGAGAAGTTGAACTGGATCATGGATTTGACTGAGGTAAGAAAATTAGCCCTGAGAATATCAGGAGGGAAAGAGCAAAAGCCCCAAGCAGGGTCGTATTAGAGAAATAGCAATTATGCTTGTCTGACTAAAGTTTTGTGGAGAGGTTATGGTAGAAAAGCATTTCAGAGAGAAGACTAGGGTTGAGTCAGAAAGAGTATTTTTTATACTAAGGGAAATGGAAAGCCTTTGAAAGATTTTGAATGGCGGAGGGACATGATAAGACTTACATTTTTAAAGTATCACTCTAGTGATTGTGTTGAAGGTAGACTAGGGGAGGACAAGGGCAAAAAAGAATATTTTAGTAATTAACGGTGGTTCCTCCCCAGGGAGTAGCAGTGAAGGTGGAACCCAGAGATAACCTGACAGGTTGGATGGATGTTAGAGAAACGGAGTCAAGAATAACCACAAGGCACTGGCCTGAGCACCTGAAAGGATACAGCTGTCAGTAACTGGTTACATATGAAGCCAGATTTGGAGGGCAGAAGCGTTTAATTTTGGATATGTTAATTTTGAGGTATCTTTTAGTAATGTAAGTTGTTAGTCATTCAAAGAGGCATTTGAAAAAAATCTATGTGTATGTGTGTCTGGAATTCAGGATAGAGGTCTGGCCTGGAGATACATGTTTGGGACATATTATTACCAGAATGATAATATTTAAAGCCCATTCTTCTGTCGGCTTAATTTTTTCCCCCATTACCGCTTATCACTATTAAAACACAACAGACTATCTTCATAAAGAATAGCTTAAACACGGGGGTGCCTGGGTGGCTCAGTGGGTTAAAGCCTCTGCCTTTGGCTCAGGTCATGATCCCAGGGTCCTGGGATCGAGCCCCGAGTCGGACTCTCTGCTTAGCAGGGAGCCTGCTTCCTCCTCTCTCTCTGCCTGCTTCTCTGCCTACTTCTGATCTCTGTCAAATGAATAAATAAATAAAATCTTAAAAAAAAAAAGAATTGCTTAAACAATTTATTTTTTTACTTTTTTACCTTGTGTTTTTGTCTCCTGCCAGAAAGGAATATCCACGTGGTGATTTTTGTCTGTTTTGTTCTCTGCCATATCCTCAGGTCCTAGAAGAGTATATGGCAACTACTTTATGTCGGGAAATATTATTTCCCATGATGGCTGGACATTGGAATACCTCTTAAATTGCTAGGACTGAAATTCTTCCCAGAAATTTTCCCACATTTGTCCTTCTACCTATATTATCTGGGATCCTGATCCAGAGGAATTTTCATTTGAGTCCTCCTTGTCCTCATTTTCCTGAGGTTCAGATGCAGGATGCTTCCTTGCTATGGACAATTTCCTTCCATTTCCATTTCTCTCACACACCCTCTGAGTTTAAAATGCAACAGGTTGTGGCCCTTTGGTATTTTTCAGTCACAGATTCAATCTTTTGACAAATGATTGGGAAAATATATTTCTACACAGAGTTATTATAGATCTTTTAGACTTGTTTAAATCATTCTAAACCATGAAAAGCTTTATTACTAACTCAAAGAGGTTAAAAGATTTCCTTGAGTCCTATGTCTTCCTTTCAATTTGCTGAGAAGGCTGCTCTTGGTCTCAGGCTCGCTAGAGTGCAGTATTTGTTTAATGAATTGTAAATGTACTTTCTGTACACCAGGACAAGCAAAGGCTTCTGGAATGGTGGAATTTTTTACACTTACAAATGAATCACCGATGTTAATAAAACCAAGAAAGCATGGTTTTCCATCCCTACCTCTACCGACCTTTCTAGTACAATTGATTTCTGTTGCTTAGTAACTTTGCCTTCTTGAAAGATAATAATTATGCTCCATCTATACTAAACTCAAGGCCAATTTTCCACTGTGAATAGTCAGGAAAATGAAAGGTGGGATTGTTGTGTAGGTATGGTTTAGAAACATGGTAGGCTAAAAGCAAAACAAAGAAATTCAGCCTGAAAATTTAAAACAAGCTTTCGAGTCATGATTTTTTTTCTTTTTGCCTTATAATTCATGATTAGTTTCAGTCCTAACTTCCTTTGTTATTTTATAGGCCAGCCCCTGAACAGTTAATTACTTTGATCTGGGACACTGAAGTAGTTAGCAGCAGTGCTTGCACTTGGTTCCTGTTCCATAAATGTTTCCACTCTAAACAGTCTTTTTCCTTGTGGGTCCAACTAGGAAGGCTCTGATAATAACGGCTTAATGGTTTTTCGTGATAATTTTATTTTGTTTCTATTTTGTTGAATTATGTCACTATTAATATTAATCATGAACGAGAGGCAGTCTGTAATTTGAATTCATTTGGGAATACAGAGCTTGAGTGGTCAAATTTTATTCCGTGACCTGCCTTTGACAAAAGAAACTTGTTTTAGCAGCTCAATGCCCATACCATGTGGGAGGTGAAAATTATAAGAAAGGTACTGATTACAGCTTGACCTAAGCAATCAGGGATTTCTTAGAAAGCAAATGTACTGAATAGCAACAGTTTTGCTTTATTATTTGTAGTTGTGTTATTTGAAACCAATCAGTTTAACTTACTGTTTTTATTGTTCATGAGGTACTTTCCTTCTTAAATCTCTGTTTTATTGGGAAATAGATACATTTAGCTTTCTGCTGTAGCTTGGTTTTCCCTTTTATAATTTTTAAAAAATGATATCCTACCTAATCTTAAATTCCTTCCTTCCTTTTTTCTTCCTCCCTCCTCTCTCTCTTTCTTCTTTCTTTCTTTTTTTCCTCTTTCCTTCTCTCTCTTTCTTCTTTCTTTATTTTTAGTTTCAGGAGTAGAATTTAGTGATTTATCGCTTATGTATAACACCCAGTGCTCATCCCTGCAGTCACCTCTCCTCCAGCAACCCTCAGTTTGTTCTCCTTCTATCTACAGAGTCTCTTACGGTTTGCCCCTCTGTCTATCTTAGTTTCTTTTTCCTTCCCTTCCTCTATGTTCATCTGTTTTGGTTCTTAAATTCCACATATTGCTGAAATCATATGATTTTTGTCTTTCTTTGACTTTTTTCATTTAGCATAATACTCTCTAGCTCCATCAAAGTTGTTGTAAATTTTCATTCTTTTTGATGGCTGAGTAATATTGAATTGTATACATAAATCACCTCTTCCTTATCCATTTATCAGTCAGTGGACATTTGGACTCTTGCCATACTTTAGCTCTTGTTGGTAGTGCTGCTATAAACATTGGGGTGCATGTGCCCCTTTGAATCAGTATTTCTGTATCTTTTGGATAAATACCTAATAGTGCAGTTGCTGGGTCATAAGGTAGTTTTATTTTTAATTTTTGAGGAACCTCCATACTGTTTTCCAGAGTGGCTGCACCAGCTTGCATTCCCACCAACAGTGTAGGACGGTTCCCCTTTCTCTGCATCCTCGCCAACATCTGTTGTTAATTTTAGCCATTCTGACAGGTGTGAGGTGGTTATCTCATTGTGGTTTTGATTTGTATTTCCCTGATGATAAGTGACATTGAGCATCTTTTCATGTGTCTGTTAGCTATGTGGATGTCCTCTTTGGAAAATATCTATTTATATTTTCTGCCCATTTTTTAAGCAGAGTCTTTTGTCCTTTTGATGTTGAGTTTGATAAGTTCTTTATAGATTTTGGATACTAACCCTTTACCCAATATGTCATTTGCAAATATCTTCTCCCATTCTGTAGGTTGCCTTTTAGTTTTGTTGATTGTTTCCTTTGCTGTGCAGAAGCTTCTTATCTTGATGAAGTCCCAACAATCCATTTTTGCTTTTATTCATACTTGGATTTTCAAATGTGCTATCTTCTCTCCCAGAGTAGACAGAACTTCGTGCAGAAATGTTCTGCCATCTCCCTCCTCTAACAGTCTTCAGATCTCAACATGAACAACCATTCCTCAGAGAAGTCCCAAGATTTCCTTGAACACCCAATTCTTATTTTACTCTGTTATCACATCACATATTTCCATAGTAAATATTTCATTTTACAAGTACAACTTTTTGATATTATTTGATTAATGTCAGCCTACCTCTCATACATGGAATTTCCCTAGGGACTAGAAACATGGACTTTTATTCCCTGTTTTATCTCTAGCATAATGGGATAAATCAAGGAGGATTCAAAATAGGCACTGAATGAATATTGGATGAATAAATGAATTATTTAAAATACTGCTGAATATAGCATCATTTATAGCAAAAACAGTGTTTTCCCAAAATTGTTTTACCTTGAGCAGAGTTACCAGTCTACTAAACTATACTAACATAAGGGAAAAAAGGGCCTTTTCTTTCTTTTTTTTTTCTAAAGATTTTATTTTATTTATTTGACAGAGAGAGACACAGTGAGAGAGGGAACACAAGCAGGGGGAGTGAGAGAGGGAGAAGCAGGCCCCCCACCAAGCAGGGAGCCCAATGCAGGGCTCAATCCCAGGCCCCTGGAATCATGACCTGAGCCGAAGGCAGATGCCTAATGACTGAGTCACCCAGGTGCCCCCAAAATGCCTTTTCTTTTTATTTTTCTCATAAATAATCTGATGTTCTTCAGGAATCTCTCACCTCACTCTTGACCCTGGGCTACATGAGGGGCTCAATTTAATTCCTTCTTGGAAATTCATTCCAACTCAATAATTCAGTCAGTTTTAGATAGCTGAGTTTCTGTAGGTTTCAGCCTTTCCCCATTTCCTTCAGAAGTTGGTACCCAAGTATTTGTTATAAGTTAATATGATTTGAAAATTTTGTGAAGAATTTATTAATAAGATGACTACTTCTAAGAGCAATTCCTATATAGATTTTATTCTAAATTCCTAAATTCCCTATGATCTAACCCAGTGGCTAGCACACAGTAATTGCACAATAAAAAATTTCTTGAATGAATCAAAAACACATTATATTAATCAAATGAAAAAGAAATATTAATATTTATGTTTCTGCCAAAAATGTTATCTTTACCATTATTCAGAATGTTTTTTCAATATATGTCTTTACTTTGATTTAATAAATAGGTCTGAAAATATTTCTAATAAATTCAGTAGACATGGGGTCTAATAAACATGCCAAGTGAATGGGAAAACACACAGAATAAGGTAGTATGCCTGGATTGCAAATCTCATTTTGTTTCACCAGCAAAAAAGAGCCCCTTGATCAACTAAACTGTAAAGATAGAAATGGGTAGTTAAGAGGTTGATTCTAAAACAGACTTTTAGCATGACATCAGAAAAAAAATATGGCAGCAAAATAAAGTTTATTTTCTCCATTTAAGATAAAGAGATATCTCTGTAGATGGAATTTAAGTACCAATAGTAAATGACTAAACCTGTAAAAATTGAATATCCATTAGACTTGACTAGGCACTGCAAGGCTAGACCTAGCTAGAGCCAACATGAAGAAATTCAACCAGGCTGGAAGAGCAAGGTAGCTGGCAATTATGAGGACCGGTGTTTGGTGACTGTCCAGTTGCCTTTTCAATGCAGATAAGCAGATGGTCTGTGTTATGAATAAATGAAGAATGGTAGTTCTCAAGCTTTAGAGTGTATCATCCAGAAAGTTTACTAAAAGTGCAGACTCACAGGTCTCATCTTTAGAGATTCTAATTCTGTCAGTTTAGGATTGAAAGGACTCTGTATTTTTAGTTGGTACCCAAGCACATTGTGGTACCCCACCACTGTTTCAAGATCTCTAAAAAGTTAATCTTTTTTTCAAATACATTAAAATTTACTAATGAGAGATGACCTAACATACACATAATGAAATAAACAGAATTCATCTGGATGACAAATATTAAAAAATACATACATTTAGGATATTTAGCTGAGATTAAATTTTGAACCATTTTTTAAATAAACAAAAATAGACTGTCTTTCATTTAAAGTTCCAACAATCTGAAGAGTCTAATTTGAAGCTGTTTGCCCCACACGATAGTCAGTTTGGCATGAATTTTCTGCTGAATACAGTAAGGAAGATATTGCTGGCACAAAGGTTTATGGATATATATAGCCCCATGCGGCTTTCCTTGTGTGGAATTCACTTTTCCTAAGACTAGAACTCCTTGTCCTATGCTCTAAAATCCTGCCTCAGAGGTGGCGGGACTTTCTTCTTGTTTCTGCATCTCTGAGGTCTGACTTGCGTAAGACAGCCTTGATTATGTCTACTTCTGTCTCCTACCTTCCCCATCATTGTGCAATGGATACTTTGCAAATACACGCTGAACACGAGTGAATTTTTACATACAACAGCATTAAACTTTCACTTATGATCATTTCAACTTCTTAAATATTTTTGTTAAAACTGGAGATAATCTTAAAATAATTTAACAAATTCGCTCACTTTACAGTGCAACCAGCAGAGACAGATATGCCTAAGATAACTCAGTGTCTTTATGGTGACTTTGTCCATATGTTGTTTTATTGTGTCTTCATCTGTTCTCTCTCCCAAATTATATTTTTTCTTATATTATTTAGTAGTTTTACATTTTTATAATTTAGAGAGTATCACTCCTTAGGGTGTATTTCATGCCAGTTTGCTATATATTTTAGTGTCAAAATGATTTAATTGCTTATTGTGCTCAACAAAAGGTTTAGAAGGAAGTACACAAATATTATTTGTGTGCACACATTTGTTCACAGGAGTGAAATGCTGGGTACAAATTTTAAAAACACGTTTGATTTTTTAAATTTAAATTTCTAATGAAATTTAAAATTTTTTACACTTAAAAATGTTACATAGAGTAATATTTTATTTAGGACTATAACATTATGTTTTGAATGTATATTCATTACAGATACATAACAACTATAAAATCCATGGGCAGTGATATCAGTCAGTGATACATTTGGCTGTAAGCAATGAATAAAAACTGTACCACTGACATTTGTATAAGCATAGAATTTATTTGTTTGAAGTACAGGAAATTTGGGAATAGCAATCTAAGGCTGAAAGAGTGCCTTAGTGAAATTAGTCAGGTCCTGGACTTTTTCTTAGGACTACCATGCATTACTGAGCATTTAGGTCCAGTGATAGGTCATCTCTGTGAAAAAAGGGGGCAGTGAAATCTCAGGTGTCCTTTGTCCAGAAGAAATACCTTATTCTGATTCCCAAGGTACCGGGTGGGTTAACAATTATCTTGTCTTTCTCACTCCTTGTTTCATTAATGTAATAGGAGACTTTTGTTATCATGGTCACAAGAGATGGCTATTGTACCTTTTGTGTCTTGGACTCAGGGCAGGAAGAAAAAAGAAGGGTTCCAAGGTTTATTTACCAGAGAATTTTTACTTGTAAAATAAAAGCAATTTGACAGAGACCAACTATTGCCATTAGCTTATTGTCTAGAATTGTGCTAGGTGCCATTTATTAAAGCAAAAGAGCTAGGAGGAGCATACATGGTAAACCCTGGTACCTGCACAGGAAGGTGGGGTCAGGAATCAAGATTCTCTCTATAAGCAGAAAGGGAGAACAGGTAACCAATAGCTAGAACTGGCTGTCACAGGGAAAACTTAGATGAAGAAAGAAAAAAAAATAAAAAACAAAAACAGATGAACATTAGCCTTGGGTCAAGTTTAATAGTGCTGCAAGTTTTCAGCATGAAGATCACATCTCAACAGCAAAATTCTGCTGAAATAAAAGTCTCTTCTTTCATCCTTTTCTACTCCCAATACTGTTTAAAGCTTCCCAGACTTGGCTGCCGGCCATATGACTAATATGAGAACCAATTCACTCATCTTTACTTTTGTACTCCTTCAGTTCCAGTAACAATATGCATTCCAACAGTCTGCTCCGTCTTCACAGCAAAGAAAAAGAGTTTGGAAATGTAATTAAAGATTCATAGCTTATAATAGTATCATCACAGAATAAAAGATTAGTTTTAGTTTGAGAAATGAAAATGTTTATTCATTGATTAAAAATGTATGAATCAATTTAGAAATGAACGTCTCTTTTCAAAACTTCTGGATTTTCCTTTGAGTGATTGGCTTTGGTTTTAATGATGCAAATTTGCTTTTCTGAGTTTTGAATTCTAGAATTTTGGATTTAGAATAAATATGTATATTTAAAATATTTGTATATAACTTTGTTCATTAAAATTATAACCACAGAAATATCATCTGAAACTTGGATTTTAGATTTCAGTAAAACTTATCTGAATGGTTTGTCTATATGGATTAGTTAAAAATAAATGAATTTATTATATATATATTATATATATTTTTTATATATATAATATATATATATATAAAAGACTAAGTATATATGTGATGAAGGGATCCTATCAAAAAATCTAAAACATTTATGACCCCTGGGGGTGTAGGCATAAGCCATACTTAAATTTGTGTTAGTAGTAAAGATTGTGCTGAACTTTTCTCTATTTGCAGGGTCTAAATATGCCCTCACATCATATAGCACTGTAGTTTATATTCCCCAGAAAGAATGGTAGTTAAAATACCTCTGAATATTAACACATTGAAAGATAAAGGGAGAACATTTTTGATATATTAATCTTATATCCAGCAATATTGCCAAACAATGTTATTAATTTTAAAAGTAAAACATTATCTGTAAATAATGATAACTTTATTCTAATTTTCTTTGCTTTTATTAATTATTCCTATATAATTATACTAGCTAAATTTCATAATACAGTATTGAATAGAAATAACATGGACATATTTTTTTCATTCCTGGAATGCTTTCGAAATGTCATTATTGGGTATGATATTTGTTGCAAAAATTAGTTTTGTTTCATAAACATATGAATTTTTTGTCTCGAATTTTTTTTTGTTTTTTTAAAGATTTTATTTATTTATTTGACAGAGAGGGAGAGAAAGAGAGAGATCACAAGTAGGCAGAGAGCCAGGCAGGGTGGGGGGAAGCATCAGAGAGCCTGATGCGGGGACTCAATCCCAGGACCCTGAGACCATGACCCAAGCTGAAGGCAGAGGCTTAACTCACTGAGCCACCCAGGCCCCCCTGTCTCTGATATTTTAATATTCTAATTATATTAATAGATTTTCTAATTTTGAAGCAGTCTGTCATTTTTGGAATAAACACAATATATTAGATATTTTCTTTTAGAAATTACTGGATTTGGTTTGCTATTTTCTTTAGGATTTTGGTACCTATGTTATATGAGTGAGGTTCACCTGTGAATTTGTTTTCTTGTTTTGACTTGCTCTAGTGGGTTAAAAACAAGGTTATATTGGGCTTCAAAGAAGATACTGAGTGTTTGTTGGGGGGATAATGTTACCTCTTTTCCTTTTCTGAAAGAGCAGAATTATTGGTATTATTCAATATTCATAAGAATTTACCTGTAAAAATGTGGGGTTCTGGTATTTTTCTGGGAAGATTTCATACCTATTTTTAAAATTATACCTATTTAAAAGGAAACATGTTTTAGAACTAAAGCTGTTTTTATTTTCTTCCTGAATTGGTTTTAGCAGTTTTTATCTTAGAATTTTCCATTTCACCTAAACTTTAAATATTTTTGACATAAAAATGTTGATAATATTTTTATCTTTTTACTCCCTGCCACATTTATACTCATGTCTTGCTTTTAATTTATAATGCTTTTGTTTGCCTTCTCTCTTTTGTTCCTGATTTTTTAGAATTTGCTGAAGGTCTGGCTATTTTTATTAGTCATTCTGCTTAATTGTTCCTCCTTTGTTTCTTTTCATCAGTTTCTACTCTTAAGTGTAGAAAATCTTAATTTTCTATCTGCTCTATAATTTGGGTAATTCTGTTTTTTTTTTTCTTAGCTTCTAATTTTGGATTCTAATTTTGGATTTTTAGCTCTAATTCATAGTCTTCTTTTTTTTTAAAGATTTATTTATTTATTTTAGAGAGAGTATGTGAGTGAGGGAAGGGATAGAAGGAGAGGGAGAGAAGAATCTCAAGCAGACTCCCCAATGAGCATGGAGCCCTATGCAGGGCTAGATCTCACAATCCTGAGATTGTGACCTGAGCCAAAATCAAGAGTTGGATACTCAATGACTGAACTACCCTGGTGCCCCAACGTTTACTTCTTCTGATGTAATCCTTTAAGTCTATATTTCCCTCTAAGGATGGCTTTTACCATACTAGTAGATTTAATAAATTGTATTTTCATTATCATCTGGAAGTAGGACTTTTATAATCTATGGGTCCATTATTATTTAGAAGTACATTTAATTTTTTCCCTTACTTATCTTTTTTTCTTTTTTGCTGTTATTGATTATTAGGAGGTTATGGGAAATATGGGTTTGAAATTACAGAGATAGCTTAAGATTAGAGGCAAAAATTGAGAGTAATACTCATTGTCCCTATACTTGAAGTCATGGAGTGGCTACACTGGTTACTATGACAATTGTGGAGTGACAAAACAGTTAAGAAATGACTCCAAAAGACTTTTGGGTAATTTTATATTTGTCCCTACTTTTTTTTTTTCAACCTGCAAAAAATTCTCTTATTACTCCTGAAACATTAAAATAACCCTTTAGCTGAGTTAAAAGAAATGTATTCTTTCCCCTGGACAAACTATATGCAATTTATTTGCTGAAAGTGGTTAATTTGTTCCATGAAAACAGAAATAAAAAATTTTCATTATCTTTTCAGTTTTCCAATTTAAAATAATGCTGTTGCAATAGGATTAAGGAGACCATTTGCTCTGGAGAGGTGTCTGCCTCAGCTTTTAGCAACTTTACTTTCTATCACCAGTATCCTGCCATTAAGTACAGATTTCACTTTCCAAATATCCAAATCATAGAATGTTAGACATGGAAGGAGAGTTTGAAGTCATCCAGGACAACCCTTATTTTACATTTGAGAAGAATGGCATCCTGAGGAGTCGAGTGATTTAATTAAATATTTCATTGTTATTTCTTCAGTAGTCCAGCCTGACCTATTTTCTTCTATTGTTACATTCCACTATGGACACTTCTGTTTTATTTTTTGTTTTGTGTTTGTTTTCACTGTTCTTTGAAATCTACATCTAATCATCTGACTATAATTCTAGATTCACCTTTGCACACTTAAGAAAAAAATGTGTTCCCAAGGGACTCTGGGCCTCCCTGTCCTTCCAGCCTCATCTTGTTTCAGGCTCCCCCTGACTCTCTACTCTGCCACAGTGACATTTTCTTCCTAATTCTTCTCTGCCTCTTGTTACTGAAGGATACTGGCAGTTAGCTTTTTCTTTCTTTCTTCTCACCTAGCTAATTCCTATTTGTTTTTCAGATCATAGTCCTTGGGCAATTCCATAGGAAAATTGTCCTTCATCTCTGACTGTCAACCAACCTTTATAAATTTGCATAAGATAATGGAAACAGAATCTCCATCTTTTTTAAAAAATTTGGATATTTTCACATTTGAGAAAAATCTGATTATTTGATATAGTACACCACCTACCAGGCTCAATCAGCACAGAGACTCTATGTCTTTATAATACAATACACTTTAGACATATAACATAGGAAAATTGTTCACTAATAAGTGTTGTCAGACTAGACATGAAATCATGTATCTTTCAAACATTGCAGCATTATGATCAATAGAAACTCTTTGTAATTTGTATTTCTAACATAAAGTTGTTTTCATCTCCATCAAAATTAAATTCTATATAAATACCTTAATGAATCTTCAACAAACTTAAGTCAAAAAAATGAATGGTAATGAGACATTAGATTGTCATTAACTTATTGAAATCTTGATAATTCCTAAAAATGTGCTATGTTGATTTACTTGACATGGTTTTTTTTGTTGTTGTTGAAACCAGTTAGGTCATTAAAAACTAATTTAAGTGTATGATTAATCTTATTTTCTGGTTAATGCTATTTTAAAAATGATATAATTAGTTATAGTATAATTTAAAAATTCTTGAATCAAAATCATAAAATCCTTGCTAATAAAAGTGTAATTTTCTTATTTTTAATCTGTAAATCATTGATTCCATTGATAATATTATTACCATAATTATCTGCATTATTGAGTGCTCATAAACTACTACATTTATAAACTATAATATTAGATTGTAATGTGCTACATTTATAAACTATAATATTAGATTGTAAATACTTCAATTAGTATATAAAAGAGATTCACTGTCTCAAGGAATGTATAATTAGAAGGGAAACATATCCAAGTAGAAAAATTTTATAGAGGAAGATGGTGGTGGAGTAGGAGGAGCCCAGGCTCATCTTGTCCCATGAACACAACTAGATGGCTTTCAGATCATCCTAAATACCTCAGAAATCAACCTGAAGACTGACAGAATAAACTCCACAACTAATGGGAAAGAAGAGGCCACATTTAAGAAGGTAGGACGTGCAAAGACTTGTTTCAGGAAAGAAATGGATCATGGGTACTGTAGAGCAAAGGGAACTGTGGTCATGGAGAAGAGTGAGAGAGAGAGGGGAGCTTACAAGGGAATGGGCAAGGAGAACATTTCCCCAAAGCCATTGGCTTGGGAAATGAGAGGGAATGAATATCATGAGTTCTTACAACCAGAGAGGCTTAATGTCTGGAGATTTTTTTTTTTTAATGGTTTATGTTTTTTCTCTCTCTTTCTCTTTTTTTTTAATATATTTTTTTTATTTTTTATAAACATATAAAGTATTTTTATCCCCAGGGGTACATGTCTGTGAATCGCCAGGTTTACACACTTCACAGCACTAACCATAGCACATACCCTCCCCAATGTCCTGGAGTTTTAAAGATAAGCAGGCTTGTCTGGGATAGAGTCCAAAGGGCACTGTGCTGCTCCTGAAGAGAAGGCAGGCAAATAACCTGGGGTCAAACAGTTTGGAAACAGTGGTTTGAAAATGCTTGGGAAAAACTGAGAAGAGATTATGTCTTCTCAGAGTGTGTCCCTGAGTGGCATCATTCTTGGAGATGCCTCTCTGGGAAAAAAGGAACTGGCTGGTAACATTTTCCTCCTGAGCACCTCAACAGGGTTTACAGACCCACTTGAGGGGGGCCGCTAAGCGCGGATGCTGACTGCCTAACTTGCTTACACCGAGACCTCCACCCCTGTGCTCCGGTGGGACTGCCCTTCTCAATCAAGCTTGCCTTAGTCCCAGCATGGCAGGCCCCTCCACTAGAAAACCAGCATAAGGCCCTGCCTGCACCATTTCTAAAACCTGAAGTTTTAAATGTCAGCCATCTTGGCTGGGATAGAGCCCAGAAGGCACTGAGCAGCTACTGAAGAGAAGGCAGGCAAAAAACCTGGAGGAAGAAAGTGTGGAAACAGTGATCTGAAGGATGCCTGGGCACAAGAAGATAGGGGTATGGTGGTGGAGATTACTCACCATTCTAGGAGCACTTCCGTGAGAGGCAGCATTCACAGAGATGCGTATCTGGGAACAAAGGAGCTGGCTGGAATCGTTTCCCAAGACACCAAGATATATTGTAATTAAATTTGCAAAATATAGTGATAGGAAAAAATCTTAAAAGCAGTAAGACAAAAGAATTCCTTTTAACTTACAAGGGAAAAATCCAGAACACTAGCTAGAGATGTCTCAACAGAAACTTGGGAAGCCAGAAGAAAGTGGCATAATACATTCAAAGTGCTGAATGGGAAAAATTGGCAGCCAAGAATATTCTATCCAGCAAGGCTATCATTCACAGTAGAAAGAGTGATAGAGTTTCCCAAACAAAAACTAAATGTAACCGCTAAACCAGCCCTGCAAGAAGTATTAAAGGGAGTACTTTGAGTAGAAAGGGGAGATCAAAACTGACAAAGACAAGAAAGGATCAGAGATACTCTCCAGAAACAACAACAAAATAATTAATAAAATGGCAAGAATATATCTATCAATAATTGCTTTGAATGTAAATGGACTAAAGGCTCCAATCAAATGACACAGGGTGTCAGAATGGATAAAAATCAAGACCCATCTATGTGCTGTCTACAAGAGACTCATTTTAGACCTAAAGACACCTGCAGGTTGAAAGTGAGGGGGTAGAGTAATATTTAACCCACAAATGGGTGTCAAAAGAAAGAGGAAGTAGCAATACCTGTATTGGACAAAGCAATTTTAAAACAAAGACTATGAAAAGAAGTAAGACATTATATAATCATAAAGAGGACATTCCAACAAGAATATATAATAATTATAAATATTTATGCCCCCAACATGGGAGCATGAAGTATATAAAACAATTAATAACCAACATAAATTCTTGATTTTTTTTATCAATTGATAATTAATAAAACAATAATTATAGGGCACTTGAACACCCCACTTACAGCAATGGACAGATCATCTAAGCAGAAAATAAACAAGGGAACAATGACTTTGAATGACACACTGCACTATATGGACTTATATTCAGAACATTCAATTCTAAAACAGAAGAATACACATTCTTTTTGAGCGCACATGGAACATTCTCCAGAATAGATCACATATTAGCTCTCAAAGCAGGCCTCAACAAATACAAAAAAGTTTAGAATTATACCAGGAGCCTTTCCTGGCCACAATGCTATGGAACTAGAAATCAACCACAAAACAAAAACAAAAACAACAACAAAAACTTGGAAAGACCACAAAAACAGGGAGGCTAAACAACATTCTACTGAACAATGAATGGGTCAACCAGGAAAGCAAAGAAGAAATTTAAAAAAAAACAAACAAACATGGAAACAAATAAAAGCACATCAGTCCAAAACTTTGGGGATCCAGCAAAAGTGGTCCCAAGAGGGAAGTATATACCAATACAGGCCTACCTCAAGAAATAAGAAAAACCTCAAATAAGCAACCTAACCTTACACCTAAGGTAGCTAGAAAAAGAACAGCAAAAAGAGCCTAAAGCCAGCAGAAGGAAGGAAATAATAAAGATTAGAGTAGAAATAAATGATATAAACTCAATAGCAACATGCATAAGAATGAAAATGGACCAGTTTCTTATACCAAACACAAAAACAAATTAAAAGTGGATGGAAGACCTAAATGTGAGACCTGAAACCATTAATCCTAGATGGGAAACTTCTTTGACATTGGCCATAGAAACTTCTTATTACATAAGTCTCCTGAGGCAATGGAAACAAAAACAAAAAATAACTATTGAGACTTCATTAAATTAAAAAGCTTCTTCACAGAAAAGGAAACAACCAAACTAAAAGGCAACCTACAGAATGGGAGAAAATATTTGCAAATGACATATTTGATAAGGTTTAGTATCCAAAATATTTAAAGAACATAATACTCAACACCCCCAAAAATGAATAATCCAATTAAAAATGGGCAAAAGACATGAATAGACATTTTTCTGAAGAAGACATATGGATGGCTTATAGGCACGTGAAAAGAATCTCATCACTGTTTATCAGGAAAATGCAAATCAGAACTTCAGTGAGCTATTACCTCACGCCTGTCAGAAGGGCTAAAATCGACAATACAAGAAACAACAGGTATAGGCAGGAATGTGGAGAAAGGGGAACCTTCTTGCACTATTGGTGGGAATGCAAGCTGGTGCAGCTTCTGTGGAAAACAGGATGGAGTTCCCTCAAAAAGTTAAAAATAGAACTGTCTTGCTACCCAGCAATGGTACTTCTTGGTATTTACCCACATGAGTGGATAAACAACTTTTCTGTGTCAAGGAACACAAAAATATTTATTCAGAGGGATACAGCACCCTGGTGTTTATAGCAGCATTATCTACAATAGCCAAATTATGGGAACAGCCCAAGTGTGCATCATGTGATGTATGGATTAAAAAAATGTAGACATATACAATGGAATAGTACTCAGCCTTAAAAAAAAAAAGAATGAAATCTTGCCATTTGCAACAACCTGGATGGAGCTAGAGAGTATTTTTGGTAAGCGAAATAGAGAAAGACAAATACTGTATGGTTTCACTCATATGTCAATTTAAGAAACAAAGGAGATGTAAAAAGAGAGGAGGAGGCAAACCAAGAAACAGACTCTTAACTATAGAAAACAAACTGATAGTCACCAGCGGGGGAGTGGGTGGTAGGATATGTAAAATAGATGATGGGAATTGAGGAGGGAACTTGCTGAGATAAGCACTGGGTGTTGCAGGGAATTGTTGAAGCATTGTATTGTACACCTGAAACTAATATTACACTGTACTTTTAACTAACTGTAATTTAAGTAAAAGCTTTAATAAAGAAATGGAAACCTTTATATGTAAATAGTAAATTAAGATTTAAAAACAGGATGGATGAAAATAAAATAGGATGGATGTAAGAATAAATACACTGGAATAATGGAAAATTGCCATTAATATCTCTGTAATTCTCTCAGTACCAGAGTCTATAATTCCTTTTGTTTTTTTTTTATAGAAAAACTATTTAATGAATTCATATAATAGCATTTAATAGATTCATATAATAGATGTATGTTCTAATAAAAAAAAGAGGTAACACTTTACCTCAATTGTGACTGTTATTTTAGTGCTACAGAAGGAAGTAGGGGAAAAACCAAGAGTATTAGCAGTTGCAACATCCATCAAGATCAACCATTGTTGATGGCTCTAATGGCCAAATACAGGTTGGTGGATCATCATCAACTCTTTATATTGCTAATTCCGTTTATACTCACATTGTCTACTGCCGTGCTGAGTGGAATCTGGACCCATTTTTTAATATAATAAATTCTTGACACTTTCCCTGTAAAGTCTTAAGTAAAGCTTTGTTTCTTAGGGGAGATACTCTGCCCCATTAAAAATGGTGATATAATTTATATTATTCTGTAATATGGATAAAAACATTAAAATCAGTGCTCCACACTGAAACTTCAGTTCCAAACTACTTGAGAGGAACAAATTTAACTCTCATGGGAGAATGTTTCTCCTTGTTCTTGTGTTACATTTTTATGCTTATAAGCATCTAAACATCCATTCTTATCACAAAAGCAATCTTCACCAAACATCTGCAGAAACATTTGGAATGCTATTGTTATGAGAGGAATTGTCCAAGTGTGCATGCTTTTATAACATACCATTATGGTTGGATTGAGAGTCTTGAAAAAAGAATTCTGAATACAGTATAATGCACTGTCTTAATCATCTGTCACTGTATATCAGATAAAATAACTTGTTAATCATAGAATTCTTCAGAATGGAAATGTGAGTTGTCTTCTAGAGTTGCAAGTGTTATGTCACCTGAAAAATTATTCATTTGCAATCAACTTATTTGCTGAGGAAAGCATTATAAACTCTGGCAAGGACACTAGCTATCTGTAAACCACTCTTCCTTTTTTAATCTTAAGGCAAAGATCTTGTTACTATTATGTTCTTTTTCTATCCCTTTCTCCCTCCTTCTTTCCATTATCTGGGCTTAAACACAATGCAGATTTTTATTTTTAAACTTTTCTTCAAATGATGTCATACCTCCTACTTTCTTTGATCATGACTTTCAGTTATAGAAATGGAATAAGTTAGAACACCACCCTTGTGTTCATATGTATGACCACATATACCCAATTTAATTATGGTGCTCTCATGTACATCAATAAATGTTATCATTTCTATGATAAAAATAATGCAGTTTATATTTATAATTTGAATAATCCTGTTAGAGAAATTCATAGTTTAAAACAACTAATTAAAAAAAGCTATGAGGAGCTGAGATCTGATATTATGAGAAAAAAGATATGTGAATAAAAAAAGAGCAAGGCAGAATGAACTTCTTTCTGATTGAATTTAGGTTTGATGGATTACACTAAAACAGATTTAATATCAATTTTTAAAATAGATTAAGTGACAGTTTTTCTGCTTTTAAAATAATTCTTACTTGCAGTACAAGTATAACAATTACTGAGAAGTTACTCATGTTTTGGGAAATGAGCATGCATGATCTAGCCATTGCAATAAATTTTAAAATTTTAAGGTTTTTGTTGAGTTCAATCAAACAACTAGAAACTTAAAAGAGTGAGATGGAATGAATATTCAGTGTGATTTTAAATAGCCCGATGTTTATATAAATTAAGTAATGAATAATTTGAGAAAATGGAGTATTTAATCATCCTATGGGCTTTCTGAGAATATTAATTCTGCCTGATGCCAAAATCCTGGAGCTACTTTGTTAGACAACCAGTCTGTTTTAGACCATCATTACGCTGTGCGTAAAGAATGTACAGAGAAATTTGTAGGTATTTTTTGAAGAACAATTAATTTGTTAATGATATGTAGCTATTTAATTTCCCTTTTCCCATTGTAATCATTCATATTTTTGTTTGGAAAAAAAAGTTGATCTTTTTTTTTTTTTTTTTTCCAAAACAAAAATTCCCTATTTATTCCCAATCTCTTTTATTTTTAACCAACAAATCTCACTTGCTCATAGCTTCTCAAACTCAGGCTGTTATTCAGCATCATATTTCTCTCAGTTTCAGGTGTTTTGCCAGGAACATGTGCCTGGATCTTGCCTATATGTCCATCCATAGGATTTTCCTTAGACGTGTTTGCTAATATATTAACAAATAAAATATTCAGTAAACATCTATGTGCACTTTACCGTACAATTTGCAATGGTGGGTGGGAAGACATGAGGAAAGTAGTGCTGCTCTCCAAAATCAGTCTAAAGAGGAAGTTAAGAGGAGAACACATATACAACTGCTAAGAAAACCCTACAAAGCAAGGTAGAAAACACTTTCTATGGATCAGAGACATTCAAATAGACTATTTAAATAAATTAATTAAAATCATTTAATTTGTGCTGACACGTACTATATTTGTGTATTGATCTCTATATTTAAGTAGGTAAATGTGACATTTAGTTGCCTGGGACGGTTTCTGTGTCCAGTTGTATATGTGTGTGTGTTGGTGTCTATATTGAAACTATATCTTTTTCTCATTTCCTATACATGTAAAGCCCATTTAGTCAGGAAAATGTATTTATGTAGGTTAGTAAAAACTAAAATATGCTGGTGTTAAAGAGTGTAAAATCAAACAATCTTTAGTGTTTGTATGTCTTGAATCTGCCCTAAGGGTTTTGTTATTGAGATGGAATAAGGCTTCTAACTGTATCTTTTTTTTTTAATTGAAAGATTGGTATTATTCTGAGTAAGATTAGTATGTATTCTTGTAATATCACAAGAATGAAAATAAGCATTTCTGAGTTGGGATTTTTAAGCTTGGAGCCTCGATATTCTACATAGGCTAGAAGTGTTCTGAGCCAGTGGGAAAATAGTCCCTACACTAAGGGAGGAAAAGATCAGATAAAACTGGAAAGGAGTCATAGAGAGAAACTGAAGCCAGAATGTACTTTCTGCTTCCCCACACCACTCCCATGTGAACTTAAACCCATACTGTTACAGAATAAGCAGAGGAGGCAGCTGGTCAATGGCAAGCCTCCTACACCAGCTGTCCTCACTTTCTGGCCCACCCTCTATTCCCTGGGAGCTTACTGTTCAAGGAGAAAAGACATTAGGAAGGTAGCTCTGAGGGAGGAGAATGAGGACCGAAAAGAGTAAGCAGGGCATTCATATTCAGCATTTTCTCAATGGCATGTTCATTCTGGTGGGGGGAGGAAATAAGCCACGCTAGAGAAAGGGACCTTTCTTTCATAGGGAATGGAGTGGAAATACTTTCCTTCTCTAGGCATAGAAAGACCATTATAATAATTATCCACAACATGACCAAAGAGAGCAAAAATGAGGACTTTTTTCAGTGGCACTGGATTTATGCCTATAGGAAAAGGAGGGGAACTTTTCAGGTGAAGAAATATAGCTTTGGGATCGTCATGCCAAGTGTGATTGTGGGCAATGGTGGTAATTTCTTTAGCAGCATCACAAAGAAATAGGGACATAAACATGCTTAAATCGTGTTGACTTAGGAGCTGATTCAGAGTTTAAAAAGACAAGAAAGACCTGTGACCGTCACTGCTAATGATGCAGCATCAATTGAGTCGTGAATACGTTTTCACAACATACCGTGCATTAAAAAAAATCACAGTCATTTTCTTGCCATATTTTACTTCCCATTTGCTGTGCTCTCATTTTCTCTTATTCATAGCTTTTAAGAACAAATTCAGCAGAACCATACTTTTATATAACATCGCAGAAAATAAAGGAAGAGGGTGTGTGTACCTAGTAAGAGAAAAACAGATTTGAAATTCCACTGTAGTGGTGTTTGTGTTTACACACATCTATTAAATGTTGTTGATAAGAGAATCTCTGTTTCATCAAGCTACATTTTTAATGCAGCCCTAAGAGTAGTTATATGTGCGTGTTGTTTCTAGTTCACCTTGCATATGTATAATTTACTCTACTTTGATTGGAGGTATGTTTGAAAATTAGAATCCGTCTTTATTGACAGAAGTTGATGAGCTGCAAGTATTTAATAATCTATAAAGCCATAAATTCTATAGCAGTGGTCAATAAAATCACTTATGTTTAATCTTAATTATTGCTCAGGAGGATTTGCTATGCTATGTCTTTTCCTTTAATGCAGTGCTGTCACTGGGCACATAAAGAATGCAAGGAACATCTTTGATAAAATGCTATTTATACACAGCGAAAACTCAAAACTTTCATTGCAGGAGATATGGAAAAGAGGAACATTTTGACAGAATGACATGACATAAAAGGCTTAATGCCTATGCTGATTGATACTGTTATATATATTTTAAATATATTCAATAGTAGATGGGGTGCATGGGTGGCTCAGTCCGTTAAGCGTCCAGTCTTTAATTTCCACTCAGATCACGATCTCAGGGTCATTAGATCCAGCCCCATGTCGAACTCTGTGCTGAGCATGAAACCTGCTTAAGATTCTCTCTCCCTCCTTCCCCCCCTCCCCTGCTGCTCTCTTTCTCTTTCTCTCTCTTAAAAAAAAAAAAAAAGATTGTCAATAGTAGGTAAATAATAACTGTATTTTTTTCGAATTAGTTACTCTAATTGAGTTAAGATGAAATAAGACTTCTAGATTTATATTTTCATAAAATACTGCTATATTATGATTGAAATTAATATCTGCCTACAAGATTGCAGAAACATGATGTTAAACTTGACTGAGCTCTAAATTTCTACCCTCAGAGAAAACTCTATTAATAGTTGGATAATGTAGTACTTTGTGTTGATTTAATCATTAAGTGATATATATAGAACACCTTCCTTATTAAATATATGGATGCAACCCCTTATTAAAAATGTAAGTAAAGTATGTATAGACTAAGTTTAAGAGTCAGTTATACTTCCTCTTTCATAGAAATTGTCACATACTTACATGATGATCATACTAATTACAGTTTCTCAAAGGATATAGATGTTAGTTTTTCAACAATTATAAAGTCTGTTCCACCTCCGCAGAGTCAAGTTTAGATTATTGATGCAATTGTAATGATATTAAGAGAGGGGAGTTAGTCTATTTTTCTTGAAAAATTAAGACAAATGTTTTTAAAGGAATTAACTTGAACTGAATAGATGTTTGAATGGTAATGCTTATTTTTGATGCATGAATATCCACTGTAGAGTTTCCTAACTTAACACACAGACATTGAAGCCAAGTAATATACAAAAGAAGCATATTTTCCTTCACTGTGTCAAGTCTTGTTTAATTACCTTTTGATACTAAGGGCTGTATCTGGTAGAATCAGCCCTGCCTAGTTTCTTAATCAAAATTGTAAATATATTACACAGCCTGGCCCTTTAAGAATTATGTTTGAACGTAGTCTGTTTTGTTTGGTTTTGTGTTTTCATTTTGGTGCCTGGTGCTTTTCCATCTTGTGAGCTTTGAGCTGCAGCTTCATCTAACTCCTGTCCACTGTGACTGGTTTGCCTGCTGGGACTTTTGAACTCACCGTATTCCTAGTTCCTATTCTGGTTTATTTCTGGGTCTGATTGATTTTGGGCTCTATAAGCTGTAGCCAAGTGAGCCTGGGTGAATCCCTCTTGTTCTGTTCCTACAAGGCTTCTCCTCCTCATTTATGATAGTTGTAACATAGATGCTCTCAAGAACCAGGGGTATTTTTTCAACATTCCCTGGGAGAAGTTTAGGCCTTTTTATAAAGTTGCCAATGTATGAGGGTTTTATATTAAAGAGCAAATCATGGTGGGAGACTCAGTACTTTAAAAAGATTATCTTATGTTTATTTAAAGTTTTGTTGATTGTTTAAAATTTAAATTACAGTGAAGGGAGGTTTGTGTGGTGGTAGAGGTGAGGGAAAACAATATTTTCAATATTTTAGGTCCAGTCTTGCAAGCCCCTAACCAAACCTAATGCCTTTGTCCTTTTCCTCCCATAAACCGCTTGAGAAAAGCCCTGATCAGATTAAAGATTGTTGAGCTCCCTTGGACTTGAATGCTCTTTCCATCCTGTAGGTAGATAATCTTATTATCCAGATGAGTTTTGTGACTCATTGTAACTCAGATTGTTTCTGCAACTTTTTTCTCTCCAGCCTAGACTAGCCTGACAGCCTTGCACCCATGGCTTTGCTGCCTGTTGTTACATTATAACAGTTACTACAAAACCTAAGTTGAGAATGTAAGAGTTTTATTATTGACAACGCTGCAAAACATAGGGTGAATCCTATGCGCAAGGAGTGCACTAACTTCATGAAGGAGGGTATAGCAATATGCACTGAAAAATCATTCTTTTTCATAGGGCACCTGGGTGGCTCGGTGGGTTAAGCCTCTGCCTTCGGCTCAGGTCATGGTCTCAGGGTCTCAGAGTCTTGGGATTGAGTCCTGCATAGGGCTCTCTGCTCAGCAGGAAGCCTGCTTCCTCCTCTCTCTCTGCCCACCTCTCTGCCTACTTGTGATCTTTCTATCTCTCTCTCTTTGTCAAATAAATAAATAAAATATTTTTTAAAAAATCATTCTTTTTCAGATTCTTAAAGGCATTATCATCAAAGTTCACAGGATTGTCCCTGGGGGCATGACTTTGGGAGTTAAGAAAACAACTCTGTAATTCTGGAAGAATCAAAGTTCAAGTGTTATCATGTGATACTTTTTAGAAATTAGGGGAGAGCAGTGAAAATAGCATGCTAAATGGATTATATAAACAAGTTGGCCTGAATATATTATAATTCATAGAAGAAGGGAGCAGAAGCTTTAAAATCTCTGAAAGTGCCTTAAAATAAAATATCAAAATATAATTATGTCAAATAAGCTAAGATGCACTTAAAATCCAAGTTTACACATAATGACTGATTCGCAGGTAAGAGAACAGATGCTGCAATGTAAGTAATGTAAAAGACTTCGCTTGGAAGTCTTGGAAACAGCTAATATAGCATTTTAGTATTTCTCTAGTTGAATGTTATTAGTATATTCCTGAAAGTAAAGACCAGAAAACTGGAATCTATCAAAGTTCCTGTAATGTCCACATGCTAATATGCTTTTCCCTTTAAATACAATTTTTCTGTCTGTCCTAAAGAAGGCGCAGAGTTTTTTAAAATACCACTTAGTAGTCTTTTGAAAAACAGGCAATTTGACCAAAAATATTGCATTTATTTGAAGACTACTATTCATTTACCATTCAGTTTTTCTTCGGCTTTTCCCATCATATCATATCATGAGTTTGAGAACTATCTTTTCTTTTTCTTTTTTTTTTTCTTTTGGACTAATCAGTGCTTCACAGCTTAGGTAATATAATAAGTTTCTTGTATGTTATACTTAGCAAGATCATATCAAAGAAAGGCAAAATTAAAGAAAATAATCTGTTATAAGTTGATTTCTTTATAGTTGCAATTTCTCAATTTTGTGATAGTTATAATTTTGAATAGTGCCAAACTTTTAACTCTCTAAAATTTTATAGAAATAGTAAGTGTCCATGTACAAAATCATTGAAAAATTACTGAAATTATAAGAAAAAAATAAGCCATGTTGTCTTTTTATTTCAATGTTTGTGTTTTTTCTTCCAGAACTCCCAATTTATCTTATTATAAATTACACTATTGTGATAATTTTAAAACCAGCAATTACTGGATGATTACTATATATCAGGTCACGTACTACATGCTTTATATTCCTAATAATTTAATCCTTACAAAATCCATACAGTTTGTATGACTTTTCACTTTACAAATGAGAGAATAATGTCTTAAAAGCTTAAGAAAATTGGGCGCCTGGGTGGCTCAGTGGGTTAAGCCTCTGCCTCCGGCTCAGGTCATGGTCTCAGGGTCCTGGGATCGAGTCCCACATTGGGCTCTCTGCTTAGCAGAGAGCCTGCTCCCTCCTCTCTCTCTGCTTGTGTTCCCTTTCTTGCTGCCTGTCTCTCTGTCAGATAAATAGGTAAAATCTTTGGGGGAATAAAGAACATATATGGATTCATTAATTTGGGGATTATAATTTTCAATTTTCAATTTTTTATTTTTAATTTTTAATTATTTTTATTTTTTATGTTAACATATACTATATTATTAGTTGCAGAGGTAGAATTTAGTGATTCATCAGTTGCATTTAACATCCAGTGCTCATTACATCAAGTGTTCTCCTTAATGCCCATCACCCAGTTACCCTACCTTCCCACCTCCCCCCAGCAACTCTCAGTTTGTTTCCTATAGTTGAGAGTCTCTTATGGTTATGGTTTGTCTTCCTCTCTGTTTTAATCTTATTTTTACTTCCCTTCCCCTGTGTTCATCTATTTTGTTTCTAAAGTTCCACATATGAGTGAAATCATATGGTATTTGTCTTTCTTGACTGATTTATTTTACTTAGCCTAAGTTTTTGTTGTTTTTGTTGCATATGGCAGAATTTCATTCTTTCTGATGGCTGAATAATATTACATTATATAATATATGCACAATATCTATGTCTATATATCTATCATCTGTTTATATCACATTTTCTTTATCCATTCATCTGTTGATGGATATCTGGGCTTTTTACATATTTTGGCTGTTGTGGACATTGCTGCTATAAACATTGGGGTGCATGTGCCCTGACAAACCAGTATTTTTTATTCTTGGGGTACATACCTAGTATTGCAATTGCTGGGTCATAGGGTAGTTCTATTTTTGGAGGAACCTCCATACTTTTTCCAGAGTGGCTGTACCAGCTTGCATTCGCACCAACAGTGTAAGAGGGTTCCCCTTTCTCTATATCCGCACTGACACCTGTTGTTTCCTGTGTTGTTAATTTTAGGTATGTTGACCAGTGTGAGGTGGTATCTCATTGTGGTTTTAATTTGTATTTCCCTGATGCCAAGTTGTTCACACATGGTACTAGAAGTCCTAGTATCAGCAATCAGACAACAAAAAAGCAAAAGGCATCCAAATTGCCAAAGAAGAAGTCAAACTCTCACTCAGATGACATGATAATTTTCAATTTTTTGAACACTTAGCTCTTATTAGTCTCAGGAAATTATATGTTCATATGAAAGAGAAAAAATTACCTTAAAATGCATTAATTTGGTAAATCATTAAGTTATACAAACTATCTTCTACCATACTTTGATAAGTTATTGTAAAGAATCATAACTTATCCTGGTGTCCTAATTTAATGAAAAGTGTGCAGTGTATGCATCTTTTTCGTTGTAATTCTGCACTTCTTGTGATTCTGATTCTATGTTATCTTTTTACTTCATACACAGGAATTTCTATATCAATTCGCAGTGGGTACCAGAATATGAACTTGTGGGAACTCAGTGAAATTGAACCCAATCAGTTTAAATTTCTTTTAAGTATTTCTGTCTGGCTTTAATAATGTACAATTAATATAAAAAAAACCCATTTAGCTTTTATCAGTTAGTCAAGATCTGTTGGCCTAGTTTCAAAAGTTGGTCTCCTGGGCATAATGGACATAATTGAAATTCCTTTTAAGTTTTTCCATTTTAATGAAAATATTAAATGACTTGTGGAGTAGCATGGTAAATTTGCAGCTCAGCTCTCAGAGGGCTAGGCTATGATTTCATTCTGCTATCTTCTACTATTTTATTCTTAACATTTATAGTTTATTAAAATGATTTTGGTCCAGTCCTTTGGCTTTGTTTTCAGATCATTTCTTTCTAGGGTGACTTGAGCTTTTATTTTCATAATTTTCTCTTTATAATTAAAAGCTACAAAAAGGCATCATTGTCAATGTAAAACAAAAATGCACTGATTAATTCAGAGTGTGTCTGTGTGTGCTTCTTTTCTGAACTATGGATTGGATAAAGCAATGTTTGGAACTACAAAGAGCTATGGATTTTGAAAAGTTCTGATTATTACTTTCAGAATATATCTAACTGCAACTCTTTTTAGAAGTAGTTTTAATATTTTCTGATAGATAAAATTAGATACAATTGAAAGTACACTTTATGTGCCCTTCTTAATATCCACCACTAGGCTTACATAAACAATGAATTCTGGATCGCTGAAAAGAAGTAAAATAAAATAAAATGAAAAAAAAAGAAAGTACACTTTAATATTTTGGGTGTGTCTTTAGAATAAAATGATAGTTACTCAGAAATTATAAAGCTTTTTACTTGGGATTTTGGCATTCTATGTCTTTTTAAAATTAATTTTAATATTTTTGATGACTCTAGACCGATCACTCTCATATAGAAATGTAGAAAAGGATACAGGATAAGAGGGATCAATACAATTAAATCTCACCAGAAAGTACGTTTTAAATCTGCATTTCCATCCATTCACCTGTTTTACTCAATAAAAGTGAGTAGACTTTAAATCTGATGATTAAAAAACATCATTAGGGTGCCTGGGTGACTCAGTTGGTTAAGCAACTGCCTTTGGCTCAGGTCATGATCCCGAGGTCCTGGGTTTGAGTCCCATATCAGGCTCCCATTGCTCTGTGGGAAGTCTGCTTCTCCTCCCTCTGCCTGCCACTCCCCCTACTTGTACTCTCTCTCTAGTAAGTAAATAAAATCTTTAAAAAAAAATCACTAGGTAAATTTATATGATGATATATTAGATGAATTTCTGGAGAAAAAATCATAACAATTACCATTTGTTAAGACATTCACTTTTGTTTTATTCTTTAATAAATACATCTAGTGTTTCTTGTACCCCTGAAATCCAATGTGTACCATCCTAAGTGAGCTATGTACATTCTTATTTGATGTTCACAATATGCTTGCAGAGTATATAACAGTGTCTCATTTTACAGAAACTAAGTTTTCAAATGTATAGCTCACCTAAGGTTACATAAGCATTGGAGTCAGAATTCAAATTTATGATATGGAATCTAAAGCTTGCTTTTAAATCTGTATTGACCCATGTTACCCCCAGATATTCCAAAATCTAAGTCCCTAAGTAACTCTCTTTTGTGTGAAAAATAGATATGTACTAAAATATATGAACAGTATTTTTAGGTAGCATAGACATTTATAAGGAAAATGTTATGATTTAAAATGAATTATTTTAGAAATAAACTTGTTAGTAGTAGGAAAGAAACTAATAAAAATTTAGGCCCTAAAATTGGGGCGATACAATTCTAATATTTTAATTATGATACAAAGCCACAACTGTTCTGAGTTTACTGTACAAAATCTATTAAATATCAAGATTTTTTGTTTTTAATATTTAAGGTTTATTTTTTCTGCAGTAAGAGAAAAACAATGATACAAAAGAGAAATAGATATAATTAAACTTTAGGAAGATTAACTCTGTGTCGAGCAACACCATAGGCATTTCACATGTATTAACACTTTTAATATTTACAGTAACATATAAGATAGTTAAAATTATCAGACTCATTTCTACTTGAAGAAAGTGAATCCTGAAAAGGCTTGCTAAGTTAACTAGGTCCTAGTGTTAAGTGAGGAGCAGAGATAGAATTTAAACCTGGGTAGCCTGATCTATAGCTAGATGTATTAACCATTATCGTATATTGCTATATTCAAAGTGTAAGTGTGAATACTTTGAAAAGTCACCAAAATATAAGGGTTGAAGTATGTTTTTTACCACAACATTAAACATGTTGAAGTTTCTCATGTCATCTCATGTGTATAACACATCTCCTCCAGTTTGTCCCCATAAAAACAAAATGAATCAGAAGACAGATTATTCAGTTTTTATTTTATGTTAGTGATTCAGTTCTATTATTCTCATCACCTAGTGAGAAATTCTTGACTGAGGATAGAGCTCTGCACATATAACTCATTAGAACTAATTTCATATTTTCTTCTAATGTGTAGCAGTTACATGTAGGTGATAATACCCTATTTCCAGGCATAGTTAAATATACTTTTCCTAGACACTTTCCCTACTAATAAATGCATCTTTCTTTTATTCATTTTATTTGGCTTCCATGAACAAGAATTATGTGATTCATGCTTTTCCTTAGGCACATTTATGTTGTCATTCAGACATCTTGGTTTATTCCCTACTTCCTTATCTGAACAAGGTAACAAAATATTATGCTTTCAAATGTAAGGAAGTAAATGACATCTTGGTGTTTTGGAAGCTAAGAAAAGATGGTGAGGATTTTTGAATTAGTTAACATCCTGTAAAATAATACATTTTAAATATATGTTATACTTCTATATTAAAATATTTTTACTATGGTAAAATGTTGCCTACTTGATAGTAAAAAGGAACACAAATAATGAAGATTAATGCCTTTTCTCTTCTGCCAAATTTCTTATAAAAATTTCCTTGTCCTCCATTTTAGCACCTGGAATAATTCCTGAAATACAATATGTGCTCAATATGCATTAAAACAAACAAACAAACAAACAACCCCACAACTTATATTGTATTTAACTCTATGATTTAAAAACCTTTTCTCATTAATTGAAATATAATTCCACTTTATCTACTTGATGGATCTTTCTGCTTTAGCTAAAAATTTTCCCCTTTGTATGGAAAATTAATAAAAAGTGATTCTTGTGTTACAGAAAGCCTTTGAGCAAAAAGGGTGAAAGTAAACCAACTAGATAATGGTTTACCATTTTGTGAAACACATTTTCTAGAGATAAAGGAAATCCCTCTTGGACAAATCTCTATGCCATTATGTCCCAAGTGTGGAATCCGTAATTTGGATTATAGCAGAGATAACATGGGTGCTTTAGACTTGAGAAATATTAACAGAGTGAGATTATAATTTCCTTTAACAATACCTAACATTTCTTCTGAGGTATAATTTTTTCAGATAAAATCTTGGTATGGAGATTATACATCTTTAATAACTTAATACCTTTAATCTCCTACTTTAACAAAGAGAGTGGAGGCCCTAGATTAATACATTTACCAGATGATAGTATCTATTTAAAATTTAATAATACTGCTTTGGTTCAATGATGGTACTGTGTGATGATTATGTTTTATATGTTGGAAGCTCCTCTGGTTTTGCATTCATGGTAGTGAAATGGGATTTCTTCTTCAAATACATATAAGTTAAAATTCAGTTTATTTTAAGAAATGCAAAAATAAATAATAGTAATTCAATGATATGGTATTTGAATGGGATATATGAAAGATTTAAGTCAGGGAAACTGACATATTAATAGAATAATCAGCATAGTAATTATGACATATAAGTATCTATATTCCACAGCATAATAATAATGATTTCTTTAAATTATGAGTAAATGAATGAGTAAATAGAAAGTAAGAGTAAAGTAATAGCTTATGTGTGGTATTGGACATAGCTTATAAGTGATGTAGAATACTGAAATTGAATGGGATTGAATATAAAAAAAATTTACCGGAAAATAGTGAAATATATACCTATAAAATTTCAATTTTTTTTTTAAAAAAAGGACTTGCTTTTTAATCACAAATTTAAGAGCCCACAAAAGAAAGAAAGAAAGAAAGAGTAAAAACAAACAACCTACCAAACAAAAAAAACCAGAAGAAGGAAAAAGGGATACCGAATGAGATTTAGATTTACTTGAACAACAGTATAACTACTACACAGAGAAAATTAGTTTAAAAGGAAATGTGATCACAGGAACACTAGGAAAAAGATATATTTGTTTATAAATTAAATTAATATTGAGGGTTGAAATTGGTGTGCTCAAAATAAATGAATTATAAAGATAAAAATATTAAATATTTGCTATAATTATTCAATGGGAAGAGGTCTCATATAATTAGACTCCTTAAATGTTTATGGGCAATAAGTATGTGTGAAATTAAATAGGAGATATTAATAACAGTCTCTCTGAGGTTTGAAAAGAAATCAACTTAAGTTATTCTAATATTAAATACTATATTCTTAGCAATTATTAATTTCCTTATTATTTCCTGGGATTTTTGAAAATCTTTATTGACAATATGATTATCTTAAAATAAAAATTATTTTCAATGGGTAATTTGTGGTGAAGATAGAGTAGTATAATGAATTGGACTTTTGTTTTCTAATTAGTAGAATTTTTTTAGCATATTTAGATTTATAGAAAAATTGAAGTGGAAAGTACAGAGTTCCCAAATATTCCTTACTATATCCCCAGTTTCCTTCATTATTAACATCTTGCATTAGTGTGGTACATTTGTTACAATTGATGAACCATTATCAATACACTGTTATTAATCAAAGTTCATACTTTAGATTGGAATTTACTGTGGGTATTGTATATTCCATGCATTTTGACAAACATCTAATGAAATATATCTACTATTACAACATAATAGTTTCACTTCCCTAAACATCCCCATGCTTTTTCTGTTCATTCCTCCCTGCTACAAGCCCAAGCAACTAGTGATTTCACTATTTCCATAAGCTTGCCTTTTCCACAATGTCATCTAGTTAGAATCATATAGTTTGTAGCCTTTTCAGATTAGTTTCTTTCATTTAGCAATATGTGTTTAAGATTTCTGCATGTTATATCAGGACTTCATAGCGTATTTTTAAATTACTAAATAATATTCCATTGTACGGAAGTATCACAGTTTATCATTTACCCATTGAAGAACATTTTGGTTGATTCCAAGTTTTGGCAATTTTGAATAAAGCTTCTATAAACACCTGGGTGCAGGTTTTTGTATGGACATAAATTTTCAACTGATTTGAGTGAATACCAGTAAGTGCTATCATTGGATCACATGGTAAGACTAAGTTTAATTTTGTAAAGACCCACCAAATTGTCTTCAAACGTGGCTGTACCATTTTGTACGCAGAGCGGCATCTACTTGTCTGTCTCTCCAATCTTGGAGGCAGTGATTGCCTTGTGACCTCACTTTTCTGAAGTATTTATTTTATTTTTAAAAAATACTTTATTTATTTATTTATTTGACAGAGAGAGATAACAAGCAGAGAGGCACACAGGGAGAGAGAGAGAGAGAGAGAGAGAAGTAGGCTCCCTGCTGAGCAGAGAGTCTGATGCGGAAATCTATCTCAGGAACCTGAGATCATGACCTGAGCCAAAGGCAAAGGCTTAACCCACTGAGCCACCCAGGTGCCCCTCTGGTGTATTTAAGAAGAGTTGTTGATTTACAGTTTGCTCGGTGTTTCTCTTGAGGATGAGAATGGCAACCTTCAGGGTACTTGAGTGGGAAGCCATGAATTAAAGTTTTGAAATAAAAATTTACAGCATTATTTTTGTTTCACATCCTATTATTTAGCTATTAAAAATGGGTTGCATTTTGGGTGGGGGATGTACATTTCTATAATAAAATATACTGCAAAATAAATTAGATCTGAATCTACTCATTTGCATTTTTGTGAAATGTTCAGGTATTTTTTCCAATATAATGGAAAATTAAACATACAAATTACACACTAAAGTTTGTTGTTATAATAACCTTGAAAGATGAAAGCATGTAAATATTGTTATTTTTACAAATTTTAAAATTTGAAACCCAGGATATTAGAGTTCCTCTTTTTAGTATTACATTAATGCCTTTTCTGGCACAAGCGGGAAAGGATTATTAACTGATATATAGCAATAGGAAACAACTATTGCCAGGGGAAAATGCCCTATAGATAGCATTTATGGATATTTTTCTTACAGTGGAAGAAAGACTTAATTTGTTTATTTTCACATTTACTGTTCAATTTGAGCATTTTGCAGTTTAAAAATTTAACTATAGGACATGGATAGTATCAACATTGACAAATACATAGAAGTCAGTTTGCAACTTAGGATAGTTAAAAATATTAATAATACCAATAAATATAGAAGTATAAATTGCTTTGTAAATTCAAGACTAATATTATTGCCATTTAAAAAATGTTTTATGGTATTATTCCACAATAGTCTACTTTGTTAATAGTGATGTAATAGTTGATCTCAACAATATCAAAAACCATTGCATTGGTAGAGGACATAAGAATAAAATTGAACCTCAAACCTGATGTTATTGTTTTATATGGGAAACAAAACAAACTGTATGTAAGATGTATTTGTGAAATTAAATAATTATTAATAAAGAGTAAAAATGCCACAGTGTTCAAAGCCATGGGATTTTGGGGTTGATATGGATTTTGCACGCATGCACTTATTTATACGCCAACCTGTTTTAATTAAGATTTAAAGCAATTTGTCATGGAACAGATTGCTTTAGATGAACCTGAGGTGAAGTGTCCTGTGGTTGTTTACTTACCTGTGCTGACTTGAAGACAGAGAATTCATAAGATAGAGACTATTTCCTTCCTAATATTGTCGACACAATATTTTATTATTCTCATGACCAAGCTATTTTAGAACTATAGATCAGTGATAAACAATTCTGAATTTACTTCACATACTCCAACATATTGTACTGGAATTATTAATTACCCATAATATAAATGATGACTATGTTCTGATTAGTTCCAATTCAGTGAGAAATACTTAAGTATCAGTGACATAAAATTGGCTTAAGACAATAGATAGGACTTGATAAGAACTACATAATGATTTATATACCGAATACTTTTGATTTTCCTGTTAAGATTACCAATTTTTTAACAACATTGCTCATTTTGTCATGAGCTTAGAAAGTTTCACTTTATATTTATTTATTTATTTATTTATTTATTTATTTATTTATTTTTAAAAGAAAGAGCACACATGCACATGTGCAAGTGGCAGGAGTGGGGTGGAGGGAGAGGGAGAGAGAGAATCTTAAGTAGGCTCCATGCCAGTGCTGAGCCTAAGCAGAGCTCAATCTCTTGATGCTGAAATCATGACCTGAAATCAAGAGTCGAATCAAGCCGAAATCAAGAGTCAGTCACTTAACTGAGTTACCCCAGTGCCCCAGATAGTTTTGTTTTACTAAAGAAATATAATATAAGGATCATACAATGGTTATAAAATTCCATATACAATGGTCGATAGTGATCTCTTAGACTGAATAACTGATGCTATATACTAATAGTAACAGATATGATTGTCTGGTTGTGAGAAATATAATGTGGAACAAGAGATTAACCATTTGAGAGGCAATTCACCTCAACTAACAAAATTTATTGAGAACCTACCACATGCTTAGTA